>JAVQIZ010023699.1:0-12500 GCA_036023535.2 Galaxias brevipinnis | reverse complement strand
AGACACACTCTGCCCATCACGCGTCACAGAGGTTTGGTTTCAAAGCCGTCGTCAGACTAGCGTGGGGAGCCCTGCTAGCGACGGCTGAATCAAAGGGTTTCACAGTCCTTTTCCCTAGCGTGTTTCCACCACTCGACGAGAACACTTCATCGGCAGCGTCTCACTGCGGACTCTGGTCGAACGATCTATTTTAGCACTCCATGGCAAATGCTCGGAAAGTGCCGAACTCGCTCTCTCTCTCTCTCTCTCTCTCTCTCTCTCTCTCTCACACACACACACACACACTGTTACTTCCTGTAATGAGTAGAGTATGAGTGTGAGGGATTGTTCTCGGACATAGACATGTTCATATGAGCAGCCAATAAATCCAACATTGGCATATCGTTCTGAAGATGGATTTAAAATGTGCCAAGTATGATGTGGGTTCAGAGAGAAAGATTGGAAAAGTTAGACATACGGTGGGAGTGTAGTGCACCACAATCGAGTTAGCCTGTGCTTGTGTGACTCTGTGTGTGTGTGTGTGTGTGTGTGTGTGTGTGTGTGTGTGTGTGTGAAGGAGATACATACTGAGATAAAAAGAAAGAGACGACACACTAACGTACTAAAGTGATTAAAAAACAGTATCAAGGAGATAGAGGCTGTGACGTGACGGAGTGAAAGAAGAACGGGGTGAGAGAGAGAGAGAGAGAGAGAGCGAGAGAGAGAGAGAGAGTGAGAGTGAGAGTGAGAGTGAGAGTGGGAGTGAGAGTGAGAGCGAGTGAGAGCGAGAGAGAGAGAGAGAGAGAGAGTTTTTGACCTTGAGAACAGCATAAATAAATAAAGAAGGGCTTGTCTGCTCCCAGCATGATGCCGTGGGCTAGCCCGCAGCACTTTAGTTATTCATGTCACCCCCCTCTCCCCCACCCATATCTCTCTCTCTTTTTCTACCACTCTCCTACCTCTCTCATTCCATCTCTCCCTCCCTCCGGAGCTCCATGCAGCGCTGTTTAAGAATTTAAAACCTGGAAATCAATTTGACCCTACATAAGCTAATATAAATTCCACATCTCCCTCCCTACCGCGCAATCTAGCCGTGGTGTGTTATCAGTGGTGGTGTAGTCTGAACCCATCTACAGTAAACACAGACCCCACACAACAGCAGCAGCTCACCAGAGACGTGGAAAAGCAACCAGGCAAACCAAGTGTGTAGAACTAATGCAGGCCAGTATTGTACATACATCAATTTACACATGTCCCATTAATTAACATGGGTATGTTTTACATTTTTTTAAATAAAATAAAGGAATCATTTTGCCACGAATATGAAATAAAATATGAAGGCGTTGGACTCTTTGGTACCAAGTCATTTGGGAACCTGACGTCTCTCGGGTATCTTTAGTTACATTTAACAAGGATTTGTCAATTAGAGTGCTCCCATGTCACCATTTCATTCAAAGTCTTCACTCTCCCTGTTTCCATGGAGACCCTGCATCACCGCCGGAGATGAGCACACAGGGATATTAATCACTGAATTCATTATTATGGGGTGCCTGGAGGGAGAGGAGGGGGGTATTAACCCTCATTAAGGTAAAAGAGGGATAACTTCAGGACCGTTTCGACCTGTCCTCCTACTGTGACTGTCAATCAAAACCAATGGAGACCGCCCGTGTCACAGTTTCCAAAAGGCCCGCACACCAGTTTCCTTCTCATTATTGATGTGCAGCGGGGCCTCATTCCAAATCCATCACAGAAACCCTTGCCCCTGTCACTTCCTTCCAAAAGCAGTCTAATCTCCCCGGTGCGGGGATTTGCATGTCCCCCCTCGTCACGGTGAACTCCCGTCGAACCCCCTCCCAGGCCACTCGGGATAGGGCTCCATTGTGAGTGTGTGGGACGAGGTGCGCGGGATTAGCAGTGACAGGTGTAGGGTGCGCCGAGCACACTGTGGCAGGCACACGCCTGCGCCGGGGCCCAGCAAGAGGTTCCAGCCCAGCCCGGCCTAGCCATGGCTGTGCATCTGAAGCCCTTATCGCTGGCACACAGGCACGGATGTGGAGGCGGTGAGGGGGGTGGGTGGTGGTAGAGGGGGTGAGGGGGTTTATATTGCGAGGGGTGGACAGGAGGCTGTATGGTCTACCCACATGGGAAATAAGTGAGTGAGCTCTTTAAATGAGTGTACTTAATCAAAATCATAGGCCCACTATAGCTTCCTTTAGGGGGGCTGCTATAGGCTGTGGCGTGATGGGCACTATCATTTCGACGGCGCTCTAAAGTACCTTGGGGTCCTCCGTCTTGTCTGCCCTCTTCTGGCACAAGTCGGCTGAAAAGACACAGGCTCGTGTTTGGTCCTGGGGCTTCCATGTCCTTCAATCTTAACCAACTACGAGATCCTTAAGGGCTAACACCACAACGGCTGTGTGTGAACATGGACAAGGCTTTAACGATGGAGACACTGATGAAGTTAAAGGCTGTGACAAAGACACATCTAGGAAAAAGCTGGAAAAAGCTGGACGGTGACTGAGGAGCACTTGAGAGCAGCGGGATGGCCTGGTGGAGGAGCGGCGGAGGACCACAGAGCGTGCGACAGTCACGGTGGGATGGACCGGAGGCCTGCACTCGGACTGGGATGGCGTGATGCCCAGCACTCAGCGAGAACGACGTCTGCGTCCCGACTCTCTCTTCCCCCCCTCCTTCCCAGGTCCCCCAGGACCCTTTTTGCTCTTACCAACTTTGGCGCTTTTAAAATCTGTTCGGAGAGCAGAGCGAACGTCTCAGACGGCCAAAGGGCAGAGAAATAGGGACGCAGCTAACAGGATTAGATGGGTTTTTGGTTTGAAGAACAAATGATACCACCGCTAACCTCGTGGCCCCGGGCAACAGATACACAGAGACAGGATGCACGAACAACAAGTACTTTTGGCAACAACAGAGTGATACAGTGTGATCATGAACATATAGGATGCTTCATTGAGTACGAGGGACAGAAAAAGCACACAGACATGATGTGCCCACCCTGCAGTACACACAGGTCGGAGAAGGAAAACAGAGCACGCACAAACGGTACACACGTCGTACTGTACCAAATTCAGACACACACATTACACACATTTAAAGCACGAGCAACATTGTGCTATAGTGCCAGGAATGGGAATGGAACGGCACAAAGTGGGCAGTTATAGCGTTGTAAAAACTTTACGACATCTTAATATTTTCTATAAATCTTTCAATTGGTATACAGTATGTACTCTGTCACATTACTGTGGTTAACTTTAAATATATCGGGCCAGCAAAGCGGTCGGTATGCAGGCTGAGAAGTGGAGTACAGTATCAGCCTATAAAGACTTTGGGCAGCCAGTTAATAAAACATCCACTGTTGATCCACCATAATGCATCGTAATCCAACAATTGATTGCCCAGTAAGGAGAGTCACAAAAAGCCTAATTTTTAAGTACATTAAAAACAGACTTTCAAAACAAATGCCTCTCTCAAGGAGCGACGGAACGGAAACTCTTTGAAATGTGCAGGTAGAAAGACGATGCCATGCTAGCCTTTCTGGAGCTTTGAGTGCCTCAATGAGCCCCTTTCTGATTCTGGCATAAAAGCAGGCCTATCTTCTCTATGCCAAAGCCTAGCCTCTCGGCTTAGCTAGGGACGGGCCATGGGGCTTACCTGGGCGAGATGTCACAGCCCTGCTGCATGAAGGCGCCCAGGGAGAACCACAGGGAGTTGAAGATCCCGAACTCGTTGGGGGGCTGGTCGCTGGGCGGACCGTCGGTGCCCTCCTCGGGCTCCTCGGTGTGCCACTCGTACGGGCTGAAGCGGCTGACCAGGAAGAGCACCACGCTCACGCCGATGTAGGCGAACACGATGCACATCCAGATCTCGTAGGCCAGCGGGTCCAGGAAGGAGAAGACGCCCGGTTTGGACTTCTGGGGCTTCTTGATCATGATGGAGATGCCCAGAGACATGAAGGGCTTGGAGAAGTCAATCACCTCCTCCCGGACCAACGTGATAGTCAATGGGGCCACAGCGATTTCCGCTTTCTGAGGGGCCCGACGGCAACAAAGGAGCAGGATAGAGAGAAAGAGAGAGAGAGGGAGAGAGAGAGAGAGAGAGAGAGAGAGGGAGAGCAGAATAGGCTTTTATGTGGCATATGGAATGACAAATCCTTGATGTGAAAAGAAAAGTTGGATGAATCATAGACAATTATATATAAACAAGTGAGGCAGGAAACTCCAAAGGTCCCACTGTCACCCTTGACGACCCATTTGTTCAGTATCTATAATTCAGCCATCAATATCCCCCTCACATATCGACCCCCGTGTCAATGGCACACACAATCACCGCAACCACCAGGCTCTCATCTTAAAGCCTCTGCCATTTTACTTTGCCATTTTGTGCTGATTGAAACGTGTCTAAGAAGGGTACATTATAGAAAGGAAGAGAAAGATTTCCAGTCTCCTGATCCTGGAAGGGCTTAATTCAAAGGCCGACAAAGTCACAAGGATAAAAAACACAGCTGGAGAAATATGCTTACAACACAGGAAGGCAAAAATTGGTTACAACCGCCCAAGTCTAAGGGGGAGAAGGCAGTATTGCCTGGCTGCAAATCCACAAACTAGATTATTGTTAGGGACCGAGCAACACTTTCGACCTTGCCCAGGCGCAACGGAGCTTAGGCTTAATCCAAAAAAAGAAAGTTCTAAGTTTTATTACAACAAGTCGACGTGATGAGAGCAAGAACGGCGGGGAGAAAAACCGACCGTAGACACTTTCTCCCCTCCTCAGCATAAACGCTGTAAGATGACAAGCCGAGTGCGTGGAGGAAGTGCGTCGACAGAGCCGGCGGTAAAAGACAGACCTATAGGAGGTGGCTGTCTTCCCATGGCCGCCGTCAGAGGGTGAATGGTCACTAAGCAAGGTCTTTGACTGGAAAGTGCTGACAGCTAAGCCCCTCAGCTCGGCACTCTCCTTCAAGCTCTCTAAGCCCACCCCAAAACACACACACACACACACACACACACACACACGCACACACCAGGACTCACGTAGCACTCTGACAGAAGCACAGGGTTTTGCACTCTCTCCCGCTACACACAAACTCTCTGTGAACAGTTCTGTCACATTGTAAATCAACAACTCTTGTGCGTCGACTGAGCGGTGTAAAAGACTCTCAGAGGTCCTTTAGCTCTCTTCACACCTAAATAAACCACTCAGTCTAAACCCTCCCTCGGTCCCGGCCCTGTCCTCTGCTACATCCTTCTCCTCCGCTACCTCTTTCTCTTCCTCTACCTCCTCCTCCTCCTCCTCCTCCTCCTCCTCCTCCTCCTCCTCCTCCTCAAACATGCCACCCCCCATCCTCCTTGTCCTTGCACCTCTTTCTACCCCTGGCCATTTAGCTCCATTGCAGCCAAACACCTTCTGACGCCCACCTTTCTGTCTGACCTGCACCACTTCACATGCTCCACTGGCTTGGTTTCCCTCACACAGAGAAGTCCACTCATACAATACAACACAATAGTGTATGCTGTGCGTTCCATTCAGCCTCCTTTCCTGAATGTAATGTAACGTTAACCTTATTTATAAAGTGCCTTTAAAAAAAATGTCAAGGTGCTCTGCATGCAAAAACTGTAGAAATAAAAACAAAAAAAGAGAAAAAAAATTATTAAACCAAATTAGATAAAACTAGATAAAATATGAAAACATAAACCATAAAAATATAGAGAAACATTTCATAAGAACACAAACTGCATTCAATATAAGAGTATTTTTTAAAGCTTCTTCGTAAAACCAGCCACTGACTCTGCCCTTTTTTTTTTTTTTCAACAAACACCAGGCTTAACGATTCAGCCAATAATCACTCAGTCATCCAATCATTCACTCATCCTCCATGCTTACCCCGTACACCAGCTCCCCGACCATCCCGTTCCAGATCTTAGTCTCCGGGTCCCTGGCGCCGTACTTCCCGTCCGGCACGATGGAGATCTTGTACTTGATGCCGATATGCTTGGCGATCTCCGATGCCAGGTCCACGCAGTAGCCCTCGTACTGGTCGTTACCCTCGTACAGCTCCCAGTTCTTCTTCAGCATGACGTAGGGGCCCTCCTGCAGGGGGCGCCACAACAACCACAGGGGGCACACGTCAAACTGACACCCCACACACCCGTAGGCCAATGGCAGAGAGGAATAAAGCGCGGGAGGGAGGGAGGGAGGGGGGAGGGGGGTCTGACGTGGCGAGGTACTGCCGCATCCTTTTGGACGCCACAACAGATGAAACTCTTAGATTAGATTAGACGCTTACTAGACATGTCAGAAGATTGGACAGAATATTAACAATGTGTCGGGGGAGAGAGAGAGATGGGGAGCAGAGGAGCCCTGAAGAGCGTCTCAGACTGGGCAGCTTTAAAATCCCCCTCATCTTCACATTATAAAACCTTTTAATAAGACAACGCTCAATCTGTCCACTCTTCTGCTAAGGGCACACAATCAATCATTGGATCTGCTGTTCGTAAAATATTAATGTGAATGAAAGCCCATATTGTGTTGTGGCTTAGGGCCGCCAAATGCACGTTAAGGGAGCAATCTATTCTGGAGATGTGCATGACACTGCCCAAGGCCAGGTATAGCAGAGCTTGCACATTAAGAAACAAAAGAAGGCATCTGCTTGTGTTGGCCCAACACAATAACGGCACCAGCCCCCCCCAAAAAGAAGAAAAGAAATACAAATAGAGACAAATAACAAAATGCAGCTGTGTAGTGTTTGTTAAAATCGGAGCGATTTCAGCGTGAGCACTGCTCCTGAGGAGAAACGAGCACAGCCAGAGTCTGGTATACGACTAGTTACGGCAGTGTGTAGCAGAACTGGCAGCAGCAGATTGGATGAAATGGCTGCGATAAAACGATCCGGTCATGGTTCCAGGATTGGAACGGCAGCAGCCGATTTTTCAGGCATCGTCCATGCGTCCAAGCACATCATGGCTGACAGACTGGTCAATGATTTCATACATCCCTCCTCTCAGCGGCTAATGAGCCTAATCAAGGCCAATTGGACACACACACGCAAACGCGTCCAATCTGCTCAGGCTATCATACATAGGGCACCGTAGAAAACATTGCATTAAACATGTATAGAAACAGGAAGTTGGGGAAGAAATGAAATGACAGAAAAGCTAACAAGGAAAAAACCTTATGTCCTTATGATGAAACATTGCTTTACCGCTAGACAAAATGGGCCATCTAAAGTAAGTTATGCACAAGTATGCTGTATGTTTTATGGCCTGCAGACAATGTGTGGACAGACGATGTGTCTATATATGCAAACGCAGTGGTTTTTACTGAAGAGTGAGTGTGGTTGAGTAAGAGAGCGTGTGTGTTTGTGTGTGCGTGGGTGAGTGAGCGAGCACGTGTAAACTTTGTCATGGACAGATGGTTTGACAGATATATAGTCTGCCTGAGGGGGTAATGCACATCAACATGATAGCCCATACTGTACAGTAAATCGTGCACGAAACACTTTTTTATATAGCAAAAGCCACACACATATAGCCCCCCCACCCCCTCACACACACGCACACACACACACACACAAACACACACACACACACACACACACACACTCTCATTCAAACAACTTCTCGCTGTGTCCCAGTCATCACTGACCACTTATGGCACAAATCAAACCTTTATTTTTCATTTGGCTGCGTGACATTCAGAAATTGAGCACATTTCAAGCATGAGTAGAAAAAGCTATTTGAAAAGAGCCAAGGTGCTCGGTACGCCAAGCTGCTCCAAGTCCCCAGGATAAAGCAGCACTCACTGTGCCTTGGGTCTGAAATGAGGTTGGAATGGGAATTTGATGAATGTGAGCAATCTTATGGGCACATCTCACTTCTCACGAGACGAAAAAACACACACACGCCAGGCACGCACGTGCTCGCTGTAGCGGCGATTTACTGTATGTGCATTCGTCTCCGCAGCGCCGTTTCACATGGGAGGCAGAAAAACGAGCAAAAGCTGACGCACAAAAAACGGCAAAAAGTTGCTTTCTGGTGGAACTGTTTTCACAGCTACGTGAAAGGGGCCCCGACGAGGGGCCCCGATGTTAAGCGCCGGTGAAGAAGCCTGTTTTCTGGAATGGGAAGATGAGGGACTAAAGGTGTTTATACTTGATGGATAAACGAGCCGTGAGGCCGCCACTTTGGAGTTCTACTCCATACGCCGCCTAAAGAGAAGCCCGTCGTCCGAAAGAGTTGCCTTTACACATTAGAACAGGTGCCACCCGCCGTGCTGGTTTGCAACACGCTCCCTGTGGCCATATGGCGGAGCCTAGCGTTGACGGAAGGCCTTGAAAGCCTCGCGGCGCGCTCAAACAAACGAAGCTACCGGTGTGAACTGAAGCCAAGCTCGGCGGTGGCCAGCCGACGCTACGTTTCATCTCCTCCTCGGTTTGATGAGTACAAAAAAAGAAAAAACAACACACAGTTTCCTCCCCGCCCTTCCTCTAAGCCCTCTGTTTTCATATCGGGGCGAGGGACATTTTCATTTGTCAAAGTTTTTTTGTGCTGAAATGACACTTTGCTGGGTGAAAAAGAACCCCAGGTATCTTTCCCATCTAGGCTATGTTTCATCCAGAACCCTCTACCCCCCACCCTCCCCCCCCCCCCACCCACTCCCTAGTGTGAGATAGTATGTGTTGTCTCTCCGTGGCCAAACCTGAGTGTGATGGCACCAAGTAGACACTTCATTAGGTTAAATGAGACTAAACCAACACAATCAGGAGCACTATCGAGCGCAAAGCAGAGAACAGCAAAGCAGCAAACCCAAATGGCAGCCAGCACAGTTTAAAAGTCGTATCATGCTCCATCAAAGCCTGGCGGGGATGAACGCAATGGATCATAAGAGCATTAGTCCTTTTAAGCTGTGTGTAAATCTCTTAAATACCCCTCAACTAACATACAGAGCAGGTAAACAGGACAGCAACGGATAGGTTTAGGGCAGGAAGAGTTAGATTGTTAATTCTATTAAAACATACAGCCTTTCTCATCTTTTAGTTCAAGATGGAAAGCCCCATGAGTCCAAATCAAATGGCAAAATGTCAGATACCCAAAACTGTTGTAAAATGACAGCACAGAAATACACAGCAGGTAGGACTCACGCACAAACATATGAGAGGGCCTGCTTTAGATGAGGGCAAAAAACAAACATTTCCTCCTCATTTGAAAGAAAGGGATTCATTTTGTCCACAGGCAGTTTTCTAAATAAGGGTACATTTCTTGCAATTTGCAGTTCATTCCTCTCACGGGGATCATTTGGGCTCTGAGCAGATCCAGCTTGTTCAGTTTCCTAATAAGGTGTCCATTGCCACGGCTGCCATGTGTCTCCCGTAGCCCAGAAGTCTTTAGGGCTTCATTTTGGCTCTGGCTGTGTCCATTGGTCTCCCACTAAGAGCTTTCATTGCGGCTCTGCTCGTGTCCAACAGGGGGTCAGTTTCTTAAAATGGGGTTCCTCATCAGGGGCTGAAAAGAGGGAGGATTCTGCTGAGGTATGACTCTTCATTCCCATTGTTTCCCTCCTTCACTCACTCTTTGTTCTGCGTCTCCTTTATAAACAGCAGTAAGCAACCTTTACTCTCAAAGACATCGGAGCTTACAGGTACAGTACCTCATTCACATGCATACAAAAGTCGGCCATTTGAGGTGGCGTGTGCCAGTTATTTTTTTGGGTGCAGTGTAATGTTTGTAACAGGCTTATTGCAGTATCTAGAAAGAAAATACCAATTTAAGCTCATTTATGTGTATTAGAACGCACAGAGCATGGCAGTTGAGTGTGTCTCTATGCTAGCATAAACCATTAGCAGGTAGTTGGTGTGCAGTAGCAGAGTCTGACTCAGAGTGGCCACAGTGATTGACAGGTATTAAAATGGAGGAGAAGCTGGTATTGCCACGGCTACAGCATGCAAGCTGCTTACACACTTTTCGGGGGGGGGGGGGGGGCTGGGCTGACACTTCCTTTAATTTACAATAACTGCTTTACAAAGACCGCACTATTTTGTCAACTGTACAAACCAGTGAATTAATTTGCAGTGCCAAATGTGTGTGAGTGAATGTGGAAGCCCTCGCTAGTCTGTGAGTCTGCATTAGCCTGCGGTGTAATACCCTAACATGTCAGTTAAAACACTAAACAGTCTCTGGGGAACACATACATGTGAAGTGTGTATGTTTGTGTGTGTGTGTGTGTGTGTGTGTGTGTGTGTGTATGTGGGAGTGAGAGAGAGAGAGAGAGAGAGACAAGGGGTGAGTCAGCGTGGGAGTGAGCGAGTTAGGAACAGAGTGAGTTAGTGAGTGTCAGAAGCCCTTAGCGTTAGCCTCTTACCATAATTGTGGTGACGACGACGGTTCGGTTCTCCATGCCGGTATCATTGGGAAGCAGGGCCTGATCTTGGATCAGAACCAGTTTGTCTGCATCGTTCCAGTACCCAATCTGAGGAGAGGGGACACACACACAATGAGTCACAGAGGCACAGGCTGTGTGTATGTGTCTGTGTGTATGTGTCTGTGTGTATGTGTGTGTATGTGCTGTATGTACCCGACACATTAACAGCCTGTGTGCATGTCATCAAGTCATGCCAGTGACGCAGTAGAAAGCCGACTCTACGCGCTCTCAGCCCCTTTTAAGCAATTTTGTTTTCCATCCTTTTGCCAACGCTCAGAATGGGATCTCTACGGCAAACACGGCGCTCATAACAATTCACTTTGTGTTTGCAGACCCGAGGTACTCGCCAGCACACTCTGATGGGTACATTACCTGGTCAAAACAACTGTCAGACAGGAAGACCAGCGCTTGTGTATGTATTCAAAACAGAACCAGGCCTCACTGCGATGGCGAGTCATGCTGTAAGGAAGACAGGAGGTGTGTGTGTGTGTGTGTGTGTGGGGGGGCATTAAAGAGAGGAGCCTTGGGGTGGGTCAGGCCTCGTCTCCCGTGTGCGCCGACCGGGGATGCTGGGTGATTGACGAGCGGGCGGCGAGGAGGGGGCAGCCCCCTCTGTGTCCTGACAGGACCTTAGCCATGAGGAGGCAGCCAGCCAGCCAGCCAGCCAGCCAGCCCCGGGGGTGGGGGGGGGGCAGGCTAAAGGAGCCCGCTGATTGATGACCACATCCCTCTCCTTCTTTACCTCCCTTCCCCCTTTCCCCTCTTTCCCGGCTCCGGCACCTCCGGTCCATCCGTCCGGCGGGCACCGCTCCCCCTTTCCTCCACAGGCTCCCGTCCCATCCCTTTTATCTCCCTTCCATAACTCTTAGCCTTCCCTCCTTCTCCCTCCCTCCCTCGTTCTTTATTTGCCGGGGGAGAGACGGCGGCATCGCTCCGGCTCACCCGGCCCACACACACCGTCGGCACTGAACTTCCCCGGCACTCAGGACAAAGCACAGAGTGAGGGGCTTAACAGACCCTGTGTCCACTAACGGCCAAACCTGGTTTTATCGTTGGTGTTAGCATGTCGTCCATGCTGTAGTGTTACAGTCCTATAGATGACAATAGAAGCAGCAGAGCAGGTGTGCATGTAAAAATAAAAGATATTGGACGATTGTCTAGCTATGATTCACTGAGGGTAGGTTTGGTAGCTGGTTTAACGTGACTGTAGGAAGTGGAGGTGTGAGACGTTGTCTTACCCTCCTGGGTCCATTGTTCTTCAGTTCAAAGACATCCATGGTGTAGTTGACCCTGCGGCCAAAGTCGTCAAACTGGACATTACCTGTTAATCCTTGCAGCCGGACCTGGATGCCACGAAAAACACAGCGATTGTGATCAACAGAGACGTCATGTAACACATTGTACTATTCAGTCAATTGAAGTTGCCATTGACAAAGGAACTCTGAATATACTACGAGTCACAGCCAGAGATTTTCTCCTGCTTGCCACTAATTGGAGTGTGTGCTGAATGCAGTATCGTCTATCCTGCGATACACTAATCTTTGACCTGCCGCCGTGTTCTTTTTACGTTATGTTCTCCCGCTCTCCTTCCATCCTCCACCTTCTCCTCATCATCCATCTCCACCTCTGCTCCCCACCCCTTATGCAACCCACTTTCACCCTGTCGGGCCCCCACCCCGCATTTCCATTTGCGGTGCCGTACTTGTTTGAGGGTGCGCTCCATGTCGATGCCCTGGTTCCATGGGGCGGCGGGGTTAGCCAGACAGTCGCCGGCGTTGCCCCGTCGGGAGATGTCCACCTTCTGCCTCCGCAGGTTCCGGAAGGCCTCGGCCATCACCATCACCCCGTCGTAGGTCAGCGCCGACGTGTACTGGGGAGCGCGGGGACAACCAGGAGGACCAGTTGAGATCGGGCGAGCGCGCGTGTGTGTGTGTGTGCGTCTGGGTGTTTGTGTGTGTGTGTGTGCGCGTGTGTAAAGAGCTTTGTCTGGGAGCGCTGTGCTCGGAGAAGATTGGGTCGCTGCACCAGCGAGCAGCTCGGGATTGGTTGTAATAGAGGGAGACCTGTGAGCAGATAGAGCGACATAGAGA
>JAVQIZ010023691.1:0-13636 GCA_036023535.2 Galaxias brevipinnis | reverse complement strand
GACTGGCGACCTGTCCAGGGTGTACCCCGCCTCTCGCCCTGTGTCAGCTGGGATAGGCTCCAGCCCCCCCGCGACCCTGCATAGGATAAGCGGTATAGCTAATGGATGGATGGATGGATGGATGGATGGATGTTTGCATTTAAATTTGCAATCCACACCTGTACATTCCAATTGAAAGATAAAGACACTAAGACACAGCCTTACCTTTTCTTCTTCATCCTCTCTTTTTTCTTGAGTTTTTCCAGATCTTTCTTGGCCATCTCGATGATGTCGCTCGCCTCCGCCTCGGGAGCCAGGAGGGATTGGGAAAAGGCATTAGGACCAGCTCCATACATGGAGGAACGGGTGGAGGCACGTGATAGGTTCTTCCGGAGGCTCTCGCTCACAGATTCACTCTCTAGCAGCTTGGCTCTGGGGGACAGACGATAATGATGCTGTTTAAAGAGAGCTTCAATTCAGGAGATGCATATTTGGAGACCAAATACCATACCTGAGCTCCTCGATTTCTTTGATGTAGTTCTCAATCATGTTCCCAATCTCTTCATTGCCCTCCCCTGAAAGGTACAGTTTGAGTTTTAACATTCATAATTGTATTATCAAAATACCACAGGATATAAAGATACAATGCAACAAGTCATACATGCAGCGAGCAGGTATCAGAGTTTAGACTCGCCTTATATTTAAACTTTTAATAATTTCTCCAGTGTAATACATTTTATTCAATAAAACCCTTGAGCTCTGAAACAGCGTACCAGCTGTGGCCAGTGTGCGGTGGGCCTGGTCACTGAGCAGCTGGGTGAGGCGCACCAGCTGGGCATCGATGGTCTCCTGCATGGCCTTGACCCTCACCCTCAGGTTACTATTCTCCGTCTGTAGCATGGAGTTCTCGTGGAACATGTCGTTGATGCCATCCATGCCATCCTCACCCACCATACGCTTCCCCTGGACGGAGACAATGGAAATCGATCGATGCATCAAATCCGCGTAGACATTGTAAAAATACTGTTCGTTACAGAATTTCCTTGTTTCAAATTACCCGCCCTTTTTTTGCGTCATGAAATAATAGAATATAATTTGACGGAGGTTGTCTTAGTATTATGGACTCAGTACTGGCTCATCATTCCTCCATCATTCCCTCCATCCCTCTTTCCTTCCGTACCGTCTTGTACTCCATGAGCTCCATCTGGAGGCGGGCGATGTCGGTGCGCAGGGCACTGATCTGCTGGCTGGCTTTGTCCTGGTTCACCATCACCTTGTTCTTGATGTTCCTGGCCCTGTTAGCGTACTTCAGGCTGTTCAGCGTCTCCATGAAGTCACGGTCTGACGGGCTGATGCACGCGATCATCACTGTTTGACTGGGAGAGCACGCAAATGTACGTATGGATACAGAATAATTTTGGTCAGAAATGTAGAGCTTTGTCAGATACAACCAAAGTCAGTTCATCACTCACAAAATGAGTCTAAATAGAGGAATGCGGGGGGGGTACCTGTTGCCCCCAAGAGAGTCCTGTAGCAGCCGCGTGAGTTTGGAGTCGCGGTAAGGCACATGGGTGGACCTCTTACTCCGGTCTCCCAGGGCACTGATCACGTTCCCGAGGGCGAGCTGTGGAAAATGGAAAGGATGCCGAGCATTAACCTTTAAGAAAGGAAGAGAGCTAGAAATAGATGGATTAAATAGACTGAGCGTTTTGGTTAAAAGCGTTAATTACTTAGTATAACCACTAGAGGGCTGTCTTGATTCTATATTAGCTAGGGGTTGGCACAACAGACCACAGATGATTGTAAGGGAGTAATGTCACTCTCATTTCCAGACTGGAATATCAATTTTTACACCAACCTGGAAGATTAAGTTTAACACCAACCAAATTGCGTTTCAATTACCTTCAGTAACTCCATAGCCTTTATTCGACTGTAATGCACTTACTTATTTAATTCAAATTGAAATGCACAACCAATTGATTTCAAATGCAATCCATAGGTCAGACCCTCATGACTCTATTAACTACAGTTTTGTGTGACAGAATAAGTTCTAACCAGTCCACAGTTGATGGATATGCCCTCCTTGGCGCGGTCCCCTGTGGCACCGGTCCTCTTCAGCCTCTCAGAACCGGCCAGGTCCACAAAGTGGAACTTAGCGGTCAGCGTCTCAAACTCATTCATCTCCGAGGAGCCATTGGCCAGACGATTATCTTTCTCATTGTCCTGGGAGAGATGAGACGAACACAATGTAGGAAAACAAAAGTGTGTGTATGAAGTAACATAGAGACGAGCTTGGTGATAACCTACAGTAAAGTTATCTTAGAGGATGTTGATTGTTTGACGTGATAGCTTTGCATGGTATGAAAATGCTGATCAAGGACCCACAGTCTTCCATAATGCAACTCAATCGCCTCAACAGTAGCCATCTATAACGTTCTCAATGTAACCACTGTCGGTCAGAATGAGTGTGCAGTGAGATCATGCTCAGCTGTGTGGCTTGTCTCAAGGCGGACTGTGTGTGGGAGCCCGGGCTCCCCGTCGGCCAGCGGTGGCACGTACGTCGTTATCGGGGGCGCAGACACGGACTTGGCACAGGTGGATGGTGAAGATGGCATGGGAGCGGGAGCTCTGGGCGTTCATCTGGGTGCTGGCTGTGGTGCGGGAGAGAGCGCCCAGCTTGAGACACTGCATCATCTGTAGGAGTAGTGGGGGAGGACGAGGGCGAGGTAGAAAGGGAGGCAGGGAGAAAGGCAGAGAGGAGCTAGTGCAAAAGGAACGGCAATGGCTACACTGTCTTTTGTAATACAAATATGGCCAAGACACATTCACAACGCATACTGTATCATCAACACACGCCCAATTCATATTTTTCTTTAATAGAAGACTGAAGATGGCAGTTAGTTTGACTGTTACGGTTGCTGTTATTCCAGACCTACCTCAGCCTCTGTGTTAACGGTGCGTGTGGTGACTCCCACAGTGTAGATGCCTCCGTTGGCGTCCTCGTGGATCTTAATGTGGGACTTCTGCTTCCTGGCCTCAAAGTCCCGCGTGGAGTCAAACAAGTCCAACACCTCCTCATTGTACAACTGGAGAAAGAAGTAGAGAAGTAAAAACATCACAGTTTTACTGAAATTGCAGAAAAAACAAAAACAAGATGTTCTTGTTACTTCGGGGGCTGAATTATTAGTCTATTAACACTTTTTTGTAAGAAACATATTTGACAAATGACATTGGAAGGTAATACAATAAATGACTTATGTAACACTCCATAACAAATAGGTCTGTGTTTAGGAATGTGTCTATGGTGATAATCTGAGACAGTCTGTTGTTAACAGCTACATAGCTGGCTTATCCTTGAATAAGATAGCAGTGTGTTTCCTTGCCCTACCGATGACTATTGACTGACACCATCCCCCACACAAACCCCCTCCCTCCCTTCCACTCCCCCCACACACAGCTGCTAGGTACTACTTGTCAGTAGTTAAATAAAATGCTATATAGAGAGACAAGTTGACAATGGGAGAGACAAATGACAGTTCAATCTGAGGTGGTCAACTAGCTGGTAGCCCCTGACCCTCTCAGCTGACCTTCAACCTCATTAGCGCCCTGCTGATGGTTTTCTAGTAGACTGCTGTTTACCCGGTAGCTTTTAATAGGGTGTTATTAGTCAGAGAGCTTTGAGCTGGGAGGCATTGGTCAGGCATGATAATGGCAGCTAAAGCTTTCCATTCAAGTCATTTCAGTGGGTTTCTGTGAGGTCAATACAATTATATTATACAGAAATTATTCAATGGTTCAACATGACATTTTTTATGTTGTAAGTGTGTGGTTGTGCAAACCTCCAGGAACTGTGCGTTGACTTTGAACTCGGGCACAGGTTTCCCTTGCTCCGTGGCAGCCTGCCGGCGTTCAGCGATGCCCCTGAACAGGTGGATGACAGCCCGGGGGATGATGCCCAGCTCCTCGTCCCCAATGCTCACGTCAAACCCAGTCCCCATGGTGTAGGTCTTCCCTGAGCCCGTCTGTACACCAGGGAGAGAAGCCGGCGTGAGTAGTGATAATTGATCAATTGAAATGCATTTCAAGATTTATTATCCAAACATTCAATTATTTAGGTATGTAAAACTGAGAGGTTGATCCTTCCTAATATCTTTGAAAATTTAATTTTATTCGCGCAGACATAGAAAACTGCTGGTTTTGACAACGTTCTTTTGTCAGTATGGTGCTGATTATTTCTCTTTTCCCATTGGGGATTCCTTACATTTCAGAGACACAATAGAGAAAGAAAACATTGGAAGAAAAAAGCAGAATAACTAAGAGGTTTGTCACAATAATTCTCCTTCGTGTGAAGCGAACCCCTGATCTATGGTACTACTACTCGAGGGCTGGGGGCCCAGTCACCATGGTGACAACTCAAGGAATGCAACGTTGTGCCCAAATTCACACGTCACCTCCCTGGAGCATCCCCTTAAAGAGACCCCAACAGGAGTGTCGATGTGTGTGTGTGTGTGTGTGTGTGTGTGTGTGTGTGTGACCTGCACTGCCCCCTATGAAAGCCTCTCTGACAGCAAGACAAGGACCCCCAGAACAATGTAGCAAGGAGAGGGGAAAAAACAGAGGAGAGAAGAACAGACTGAAAGATGAAGAGGAGGATAGGAGTAGGGCAGGAATAAAAGGTTTGCTGGCAAAGCTCTGCTATACAGAGATTGGGTAAGAGAGAAAACGTTTCATGAAGTGCAAGGAGACAACTGACACGGAAGGGAATGTGGCCAGAATTACACAGGGCTAATCTATCAAGTCACTATAAACTTTAGAGTAGCATGTTGGGACATGTACAATGTGACTGGGTTTTACATGGTCTGTTGGCTCTCTCTCTCTTACAAATAAATAAAACAGCTTCAATAAAGACAATTGGAAGGAGAAAACCAAGTAACTATCAATTATCCTGCATAAAGTCAAGTTGAAACAAACTAAAAATATCAGTTTAAAAGCTTTATCTGCCACAACAAAAAAATGGTTTTCTCAATGTATGTGTTTTGTGGTATTCTGACTCTGGCATAACAGACCACAAGGGCACGGACACTAATATGTGGGTGGTGCAGACAAATGCTTTCCCTAAGGCGTTTCATATTACAGTATATGAAGTACAATACATTTTAGTTTTTTTGTTTATCAATTTGTTCATTATACTTTAAAAACTGTTAATAACAATTGCGCAGGAATTAGATTAGACTAGGTTTGCTTTGTACAGTATATCTTCAATTGTAATCTCCTTACATGTTTGCTTCTTAAGGATTGACATTATTAGTAGTACACACCTGTCCATAGGCAAAGATTGTTGCGTTGTATCCCTCGAAGCAGCCATCGATGAGCTTCTCTGTGCAGTCGGCATAAATGGCGTCCTGCTGTGAATCCATGTCGAACACATAGTCATAGGTGAAAGACTTGTCTTTTCCAAGGATCACCTGCGGTTCACCCGGCATCACATATGTACAGATGTGACATCCTTCAATCTTCTCCCTCGCCAGCTGAGGACGAATTCTAATTGAAAAGATCACAGAGAGAAGAAAGAGATATATGAGATTGAATAAAAAAGTTACATTTAAGTAAGAATAAGAATATTTTTTTTATTTGAACAGATAATGGAAGGCATTTGAAGTAAACAGTTTTACTGTTGATGGATTAGTTCAAAGTACTGTGTAGGTACTGTAAAATATTTGTAATAAAAAACATTACCAATAACCTGTGGATATCGTGTTATATTAGGATGTTGGTTGTAATTGCTAAATACTTATGACTCATGCTATACACAGAAAACCTGCAAAACTACAGACAAAATGTTTATTTTCTAAACACTTTTTTTTTTTCTGAATCTTGCTGTGCACTCTTTTCACAGCTTCAGTATGCTGCTTCTGCATGTGGTGTGGAGAGTGTGTCACTGTCTGTCGGGTAAAGACGGCATGCTGCCACATCTCTCCACAGCAGGGCCCGTACGCACAGAGCCTGTACTGTTTAATCCTCCCACATGCTACAGGCAGAAACCGGACAGGGAGCACTCTGGGAACGTGCTGGCTAGGTAAACAGTCACACCCTGGCTTTCATTAAGGCATTGCTCTGTTTGCTTTCATCAAAACAAACACACTCAGGTTACACCATTTCCTCCTGTCCAGTCCCTGCTCTATAAGACCTGGTTAGGCGGACTGTCCTCACAGAGAAATATTTTGGATTAAATCAGTATTTAAAGGAGGGGGAGTGAGAGGAAGCCTACAGGAACTACAGTCCAGTAACTAAAGTAGAACAGCTACCTGAGAACCCCAAGGCTATATAAATGAAGGGTATTGTGAATGGATCCTGGCAGGAACCATGATTTCTTCACACGCATGTTTGTCTGCATTCACGCGATCGTTTACTTGTGTCTATGGATATGTATGTGTGTGAGTGAGTGTGCACAGGCATACGCTTGTCCATGCATTCGTGGGGATCACCTGTCATGTTTGCATGTGTAACTTGCATTCTACTCACATGCAAGGCCAATTACATACTCTCCCTGACCTGTAGGCGTGAAATTGCTTAAACTGTAAGTGAAAGAGAAACATGGTTTGGCTAACCTTCATCATAGCAAGAGTACAGTATTTCAGCGTTTGCCGGGCTGCGTGTACCAGAGAGAGAGAGGGCGCATCAGAGAGAGGTTCAAGTCCAGTAGGCCCACAGAGCTGTTATTGTGTATGTGTGACATCAGACTCCAGCTATTTAGCATCCTCTCTCTGGGATTACAACCTCAATGAGAAAGAGGGACAGAGGAGAACACAGGGGAGCTGGAGAAAACCGGGAGCATTAACGGTAACAGTACACCTAAGCAGGCCGGAGATAAGTTTCCATCCGAACAATGCCACTGGTTTGCCTATAATGAATGCACAGTGGAAAATTAGATTTTCGTTGGTTTAATACAAAAACAAAATGTAAAGATAGTTCTGATGTATAGGCCTAAGTGTCATACTCGTCAGATTAGAAATTGGATCATTCAACGTTGCTTATTTAAAACACAGAGTGGCTTCCTTCTCTACTGTTCCCTCAATATACAGTAGACTCGATAGAGTAGAGGACAGCTTGTTGTTCCAAGCTAGCCCACTCTTTCTGACTCTATAATAGTACGGGGGTAGGATGGCTAGGAGCTCAACACAGGAGAGAGAAAAAGCATTAAGCCGTTTGGCCTGGATCCCATAACATGACAGAGCCATCACTGTAATCCTCTGTAACAATGGGAGAACTCATCACTGCTTACAGCACCGTAAGGAACTGTAATGACACTTTGGCAACAAGGTAGAGAGGCAACAAAAGAAGCCGATTAACGGATTGGAGAGGTTGCATTAAAAAGGAACAAGGGGAGTAGATAAGAGATGAAAGGCTTTGAGGTCGGTCATGACGTGTCAAATTCAATCACATAGCAAACTTTTAAAAAACAAATACTGAAAGATGTTCCAAGTATTTTGTGCTAACACATAAAATGAGGGGAACTTTGTTGCACTGGGTAAGTGTTGTGAAAATATGTTTTTCCATGCCACATTGAAGGGTTCTCGCCCCATAAGTGATTACACAACATTAGCTTGTAATTACAGTCCGTCCTCAGCCAGCATTTGTAGTTGAGTTTGTTTTGGCATTGTCCCGTCTCATTGTATACTGTGACATCTGCTGTTTCTCCCATGTACAGGAGGCAGAAAAGGAGGAAGAGTGACTGGGGGGAATTCGAGGAGATAGAAATACTTACACAAAAGTTTAAGCACACAAACAGGAGATTGAAAAGCAGCCAAAGGCCAGACAAACCACAATGCTAATCCACTTGTTAACAAGGAGCTTGGATGTGCAGACAGACCCATTGGTGTACAGCACAAACAGCTGACCCTCTGTAGAGTGACAGTGTTAATTGGATTTAAACCAGGGTCTTGAACAAAACATGTAAGGCAATGGACACATTGGTTCACTTTAGAATTCAGTGATTTATTTCCGTTGCTTAAAAGCAGCAAAAAAGATTGACAACATCTGAAAAAAACGGCAGTCACTAACCATTTGTCTTCTTTTTGAAAAAAAAAATCATGTAGTATAAAGAGTACACTAGATGGAGCCCGAAACAATTTAACATTCTAAGCTTTTTATTCTGTACCCTGTTTGGCTACCTTTCATATAATGACACAACACGAATTGTAGCTTATGCTATGCTACTTTTATGACAAGCCCTGTTAAAGATACAATGAGTACGGGGTTAACGGTCAAACACACCGCTGAATGTTGTGCAGGGTGCAGAGGACTGTCCCAGCCAGTAGACACCCCTGGCTGGAATAGTATACTGACAGGTTTCAGTCTATGGTTAATATAAAAACACATTTCTCTACTGGCTGAATAAGGGCTGTTGAGTAGACTTTAGACTTTTCGTACCAAGCCATATTAAACGGTCCCACGAAGAGGTGGTTATTTGAAAACTGTTTTACTGAGAAAATGCTAACTCTCTACTTCCTATAAAAACACTAGCACACACGTACACACACACACAATTTTGATGATAGAAAATACAGATTGATTCAATTTGACAAGCAAGTCAGCTCTTGAGTGAGGTTAAGCTAGCTTGATAAATTAACAAGAAGTTTCAAAGTGACAATTAATCTTGAGGCTAGAGGGCTAGGCTACGGTTTAAGGGGGTGGGGGCTGAGGTTAAAAAGGTGGTCTGCAGTTCAATGAGCACTGGTATAAGATGAAAAACCCTGTGTGAGCACATTCATTTACACAAGCACACACACACACACACACACACACACACACACACACACACACACACATCCTTGCAGTCCCTTCCCTTGTGATGGATCCGGTAAGCCTCATGCTCCCACCTCATTATGGCGATTAAAGTGACAGCCAAGAGAGTAGCACACTGTACTGGCTAACCCACACTCACTCACTGACAACTCTTTCTTTATTTGCTCTGTTTCAATGCTAGTTGTTCTCTTGATTAAGTTTATTTGTACTGTCCATCCTAGTCTAGATATAAGAGTAATGTACTGTCTTGCTATACTATTCCACACAAACATACAAAAAACGCACACAAAGAAACATACACTTTCTTCCC
The DNA here is from genome assembly GCA_036023535.2 of Galaxias brevipinnis. NCBI lineage: Eukaryota > Metazoa > Chordata > Actinopteri > Galaxiiformes > Galaxiidae > Galaxias > Galaxias brevipinnis. The sequence goes on along the minus strand of JAVQIZ010023691.1, from coordinate 4,542 downwards.
AGAAACAATGTTATTGGCTATGTTGAACTCTGTGCATGTTGTACTGTGAATGCTAGTGTTTCACAGTATGCACAACAACAACAAAAAACGCCTAATGAATTAGGACAAAAAACCACAACATTTGTGGGCAAGGACAACATGTTTTGGACCAAAAGCATTCTTCTTGCCTTAGTTGTGTTTTGCTGTATCATTGCAGGACATTTCCCTACGTTCTTATTCAGGTCTAGACGACTAATGCGCTTTGAAGGGAATGGGATGCAAACCGGAATTGGATTCTGAAAGTCATCATGCTCGCCCGGCAAAGGACAGTGAGGCTGGTAAACAGTGGTGATTCAGCATCACCATGGTGCTGACTCACCGAGCACTGAAAGGACAGGAGCACCTGCTGACCTCATTCCCTTCCTGGCACACAACCAATCACAGTGCACCAGAACCCCTGCTGACATCATTTTATCCATGACACACGGCCAATGAGACTGCTACAAAAGGATATTGATCATGGCTGTCTTCCTGACTGCCGTTGTCAAACTGCCCGTCTGGGAAATTATCATTATGTCATGACCATGCATCTTTACTGACGAATAAAACTAGCAACATAATGATATTTATCCATTCCTTAATCAATAACAGGATTCAACAAAGCAAAGACAATCTCACATAATAACATTACATAATAATCTGATTTCCTTCAGTGTTCCATTGTTTTTAATTAAATTGTAAAGCCAAAGACAGACCTAATAGATAAATTACAACAAGCCAGCATCTGCAGACTGCACCATGCACACAGAAAGCAGTAGGCTTCAACCATCTCTCATTTAGGTTGTGATTATTGGACTTATTTCAATGTATATTTCAGACCAGAAAGCAACCACTAGTTCACATTGATAGCAGGCCTGACCTCAAGATTCTCTCTCTAGGTGCCTGCATTGAGGGCTAGCTTTGCAGCACCAGTCTTTATGCAAAGTGCTTTACTATTGAATCCCAATGTTCTTTACAACAGATAACTCAAAAGCTTGCATTTCATAGCCTTTCATAGTCTTTCTCTGGACAAAAACATGGTTCTGTTCTCTGAACCAATTCTGAGATTTCCTCTTTCTCTATCTCTCTCTCTCTCACACACACATACACACACCATATCATTGGGTAACGGACCCTTCAGCTAGGTTGATAATTATGTAATTAGGTCCATCAGGCCGCTCGTAGCAAAGGGCCACATTGTGTAACCTCACCCAGCTCATCTGGGTAGAAACTGGTCTAACCTGGCTAAGGGAAATGACTGCCTTAGGCTACAGGAAGACAAAGAGGAAGAGGAACCACAGAAAGATCCAAATGAAAGGAAAGATGTATCGGAAGGGTTGATTTGATAGTCCTCGCTTTGGCAGAAAACTGCCGTTAAAGTTGTTGCAAATATATCCACTGTATTTGCATTATCATTTGACCACATGAGTCAGACTCGGTAAAGAAAATCAACAGATTAAAATGACACGATACGGTAACAATACATTGGACTATTGTATGTGTATATGGAAAATACATAGTTTGTTACAGTTAATAAAATTGCTGAGAAAATGGACACAGCAAACAGAGCATGGTGCACAGCTAAGTGAAGGTCTGTTTTTAGTTACAGTCTCTTCATTGTGGCTCTTGGAGTGGAGATCAAGAGGCAATTCATTGTGTCAGCCTCCTGTCAAAGCACTCCAAGAAGCAGGTTCCAACAAGCCTTTCCCCTAAAAAGCTCAAAAGAGCTTAAGTGATTTCATACAAAGATCCATGGCAAAGTATTATGCAACTAATATATAACCCCCTTTCCATTGTTGTAGACATGTGTCCAGCTTTTAAGTAACTTTCTTTCAAGCAATCTTTGCTTTGAAAGAAGCCGCCTGTGCCTGGTGAAACTAGTGGGCGATGTCACTTCGGTTGCCAAGGACGCTTATACAAGACGAGTGGCTGGAGAGTAAGGGAGAGAAGGAGAGTGAGCGAAAGAGAGACTTGGACTGACTTGTCCCAGCCTGGTTGTGGTCTGTTTCCCTGGGCTCTACATGGCTGGCTGGCACCCCTACCTTCACAGGGTCATCATGACCACATTGACCCTATACCAAGCGGGTGTTACTATGGTTACACCTAGCCTTATAGTGACCCTAAATACATGGTATGACAGAACAAGGGAGAGGTCAGTGGCAACAGTAACAATCTCTTCCTGGATCAGAGGTCACCATGCAGTACTGAGCGAGAGCAGGAAGAATGGCAGCGGCTGTTCAACTGACTGACAGCTACATAGGGTACTCAAGGACAGCAGGCCATGGGCAAGCCAGTATTGTCACTCTCTTTCTTTTACTATCTCTATATGTCTCTCTATCCCTCTGGCTCTCTGTGTCACCAAATAACAGCTTTGTGGAAATATTCTGTTATGACAGGGGTGGTTTAGCACACAATGATGACACATGGGGGACCTAAATGGAAACACAAGATAAAGGAAATATCGGTCCCAGAGAGAGCAGCCACACTATTTGACGTACAGAAGTGGAAAACTCATATTTTGAATACAGAACGTCAAGGATATTGGTGTGCGGTTTCTGGAAATGAACTGGTGGACATATTCCTGTCATTAAGGACTTGGAGAGCTTATATTCAAACAGTGATGGATTTTAGAATGCGGGGCAATACTATTCCAATCAGTCTCTCTCACTATGTCTCGGACAACTGAGTCATTTTGGGCAGTTCCCTCCATTTCAATGGTGCTGCAAACTATCACAGACTAACAGGCGTGGGAAATTTTCAAGGGGTACCACCTCAGACATGTACATGTAGAGCAGACAAACAAGATCAACCAGACCAATTTTAGGAAAACCTAAAGTGGCGGAAATTCAACCTGAGCCCTCCTTGGATGGAGGTTAGCGAATAGCTAACTCATGCTACATCACAAAGGATGTTGGCAGATGGTTTTCAGCGTAAATGTCTTTGTGTAACATTCACCAAAGCTAACTCATGAATATTTATCATAACTACACACAATGCAATGATCCAGTTGGCTAGCTGCAGGTGAGCATACTTCAAAATAACCCACCCTGATAACAGTGGTGGTGGTGGTGGTGGTGGTGGTGGGGGTTTAACCAATAGGAGAGTAGAAAGTTGAATTTAAAGTAGGTTGGCCCAGTAGGTGGGAAGTAGACTGAAATTCTAAACTTAAATTAGACAGAGAAAATGGAAATTTGTGAGGCCCTATAAAATTACCATTCAGAGCAAATACATAGAAATACTTTAGTCCTGTGGATACCCGTTTGTATTTAAAACCTATATGTCACAGCCTGGACTGGGCTGCTTGATTTGTTTGATTATTGCCCACACCTGTTTAGTTAGGCTCATTTATTTCTAATTTGTTATTAGTTGATTGGGTATCATGTGTTTGTATTTACATGCCACTTTCCTGTCTTTCCTTGTGGCAACATTGCCCTGTGTTCTTTGTGCCTTATTTTCTTTCCCCACTGTGAGCTTGTTGTTCCTTTTTCTATCCAAGTTCGGCCAGTTGTTTTCAGTTCCGTATGACGGCCTGCATTTGGGTCTGCTCCAAGCTTGAAATCCATGATAACCTATCAACATGTTGAATAGTAACTACATCATACCTAGCAGATGTCAAAAAGGTGAACTAACTGAAATACATTTGTTTGGACCTGAGCAGCGTAATTTTCATTATCAGTTCTCACTGTTCAATAGCCTCAGGCCATCAATGTTAATGCTTGACTTCATGGATATTGATGAACAAAGTACTTGACTGATTAATTTGCACAAACATAACTCAACAACATACATTCAGAAATGGTTTAATGGTTGATTTGCTTTCTCTTTTCCTATCAACCGTGTTGTTGACGAATCATATGGAGCGGCTCTAATATTTTGATGAGACACATAGTCAATAATACACACACACACACACACACACACACACAGGCTGTTACGTAAGCAGACAGCTGACTGGAAAGCATATTTACACAGCATACACAAAGTGTGTCTTTTCATATGCGAGTTGTATAGAATTGAAATGCACCATCTGTGTGGAGTCAGCCAGGTGTGAGACACTTCTTTAAAACACAGAGACAAACAGAACATGTGCATTTGGCCAGGCACTGTTATACATGGAGTCAAAGACCACATGTGAGTTAAGTAACTTGTAAGCCTGGGGTTAGGTTCTTCTTAGAGCAACACAAGTGCATTCCCATTATTACAACTACGATTCATTCTGATTTAGATATCCAATATTGCTTGTGAATCTAAAAAGCAGGGATTGCATCTTTCGATCAATTATTTCAAAACAAAAACTGAAATAATATTTCCTTGTGTCTCATGAACTACACTAGCCAACAGTTTTGGCTTTTTCCTTGTTCCATTCATCAACTCTAATAGAATAGCATTAGAAAGGCAGCACGGTGGCTCAGTGGTTAGCACTGGTGCCTCACAGCAAGAAGGTCTTGGGTTCAATCCCCACCTCAGCCAAGGGCCTTTCTGTGTGGATTTTACATGTTCTCCCCGTGTTTGTGTGGGTTTCCT
>JAVQIZ010023657.1:0-11078 GCA_036023535.2 Galaxias brevipinnis | reverse complement strand
GTACCCGGAGGACACCCACGCAAACACGGGGAGACCCCGAACACGCAAACTCCACACAGAAAGGCCCTTGGGCCAGGTGGGGATTGAACCCAGGACCTTCTTGCTGTGAGGCCACAGTGATAACATGTTTGTTCAAATGTAGATTTTAATTTCTACCTTTTTGAACTGGTTCACGGGACTGATTAACCCATGATATGGTTTGTGTTTGATGTTTACTCTGCGGTATACACTTATCTTTCAGTCATTCACATAGCCAGTCGACATTTCAAGTTGTTTAAGATTTGGCCATTTTGTTGCTGATTGGTTTGCATTCTTTTTCTGCCCATTGTATTGTCGAGTTGTGTTGTGCACCACAAATCGGCAAAGAGGGGGGAGAATAAACTATATAAAATTATAATAAAAAATTGGGAGACTGACAAATAATTACATTTAAAACTTACACAGAATGTACACAATTTACTGATTGTTCTTAGACATTGGAATTTGATCTGCAATGTACTATTGGTTCTGGTTTTAGATTTTGTTTGAATGATTTGGGTTGTTGACTTTGTAAATCATCCCTGACATACGCAGGGACAGGACTGTGAAATGTGATGGGTTACAGACATATACAAATGACTGCTACAAAAAACATGGGATTGAGAAATGTACGGCAAAGTGTGAATATTCAGCAAATTGTAAAGACAATTCGGGGCTCAGTCTCTCCACAAATAGGTGCAGATGCAGTCACACCTTGTACTTCGAGTCTGACTGGGGTAGTTGTTACCTGCTACAGGAGGTGGCAGTAGGGCAGTTTATGCCTGATCTTGGACATTTACATGCTGAAGCTTATTTATTTAGCAAATTACTCAGAATATGACATTTTTAACAGGGGATCGCCCTGTAACCTTTTCAGACTTGATTTTGAAATGGGAACTCTCATCAAGAAATGACCGTAAAAAAGGGGGGATTTATCTGTTCATTTGGATTTATCCAAGACTCTGTGATCACAAAAATGTCTATATTCTTGTTAGTGATAAAATTCTGGCAGAAACAGATGGTTTTAACTGTGATGAGCTTGTTTCTAATTGCCAATTAGAAACAAGCTCATCACAGTTAAAACCATCACTGCGTAAATATGGGTGTTGCCGACTGACTAACAGTGATCCTAACATCCTAAATGGTATGGTCAATGGTCACTTGGAGGATCTCACCTCTACTGGTACAGATAACCTAGCATAGTCAGCAGCGTCACTAGGGGACGTGGACCACACCGGGTGACACCATCAGAGGCGATGACACCAAAATGAAATGAAAAAAAGTTTGCAGTGTTAAAGCAGAAATTTATCATTTTTATTCAAAATATCCCTGTAGAAAATACACTGTCACAGGCGAGCTGAAAACACAGCACCTCCAAACAGTACCCATGTGCGCTGTAACTGGAGCTAATAAACTGTACGTACATAAATGTGTCGCAATAACTGTCACTGGCACAGCGGGCCTGCCCACTCTTCAGCCTCAACCTGATTATTGCCTGCATCTGTTTTGTCCTTCATCATGGTTATTGCCTGCACCTGTTTTGTTTTATATATAAGCTCTGTTTCCTTGAATACCTTATTCCATTATTGTTTGAACATCACTGTGATCAGTCACTAAAAAAAGAAACCTCAATCCTTTTGTCTCGGACTCAAGTTTTTTTTTTGTCATTTTCTAAGTTTGCATTTGGGTCTCCCTCTTTGTTGGCTCCGTAACAATAAACTAATAGTTAGAGGTTGTTTAACTACAGGCTGGTGAGATTTACAATGTATCAATAACTGTGTTTGGTGTAGCCTTCCTTTGTCAATGTAGTAAAGAACTATATTCTTTATGTAGTAACTACATTACAACTATATTATTTTTAAAGCAACTGTAGGCAACTTTTTTATATTAACGTTAACGTTATCAATACATTTATTCTGAAAACACGTGTTCATGTCTACAGGAGTGTAATGTATGGTATACTGTGTAGTGATTACTGTCACTTTAAGAGACGTGTGTGCAAGGTGTTCTGGGTACCGCTGTACCAACGGTACTATTACACTAACCTGTTCAGTGAAAGACACGCTTCAGTTACCTCCCGAAGTCGTCTCCTTATTTATGTCACATAAGACAATGTACGGACATTACAAGGAGAATTAAAAAAATCGCGGTTCAGATCAGTCCTCTTGAAGTCTCAATAATTAACACATTTTGCCTGCCACCGCGTACGATCTCCCGCGAAACTGTGACAAATTGCATTGTGGCACAAGAAAGGGGCCGCGAGCTACCAGCACATCTTCTTTGCGACGGATACGCCCCATTCACACTGCCTACGGCATTGTATTGTTTTTACGCAATCATTGCAACCAAGATGACGCACAAGAAGACCAAACCCCAATGCGAGATGGAGGGAAGCTTTTTATTTTTATTAACGTGAGAAATTGTATATTTCAAGGTCATAACGTTCCTTATCAGTATCCCATAATGACCTGCTTGAAAGCTAGAAAATATGATCTTCTGTGGTTCATCAACGTCCGTTTCTTCCGCCACAGGCAAAACAACGCAGACGATGAAAATATCCAACGCATGTGATTTCGGTCACGCAACGCAGCCTAGTCAGCCACTGATTGACAGTGGCGCGGATGACAGTCATTGAAAATTAATGACTTCCGCCGGACTGCAAGCCTTTTGCCGTGCGCAGTGTGATCGGGGCGTTAGGGAAAATTCTTTCACCAAGCAAACAGTAGGGGTTGCCAAAATCACCTCCTACATAACACTGCCTATGGCAACTTTAAACAAACTGAACAACCACATTTGGAATGAGAATTTTGTTTATTTTAAATGACAATAAATTAAGGCAAACAGTAATGATCATGAAGAAAATAGAAGAAAAACAAAGATTATTGCTTTTAAGTAGGCTATTGCACTCATATCCACAGAATGCTAATTGACAAATCAAGAACTGTGTACACAATTTTAAAGGCTTGAAATTTATCTTGATATATACCAATACACTAGAAAACACACATACGCAAACATAGTAGCCTATTAGTTCAATGTGTAAGGCAACGATGCTAATAAAGTTGTTACATATTTATTCATGTGGGCATGGGGCAGCAATCTACCATCAGTGATTATTAAATTAAATTAAGTTATAGTGACGAAATTTAACAGTGACGAACTTTTACAATCTGCCATTAAGGTCAAGTATCTATACAGTAAGACTACTAATTAATCAATAAGCAATCATATTGAGTTCACAACAAATCCTGTCAAAGCAGGACCATACTATGGCAGTGTTTAGTCCTCTCATGTACAAAGATAACCCCCACAGACTTATATACATATTTTTTTAATCAACGTTTTTTCTGTTTCATACTCATTTTTTCCCAGAAGACCTACAGTGCTGCTCAAAAGTTTAGGGTATCTTAGAAATGTCCATATATTTTTTAAAGAAAAGCAAAGTACATTTCAATCAAAACATCTATAATTGATCAGAAATACTGTTAATGTGGTAAATTACTATTTTACCTGGAAACGGCAGATTTTTTATGGAAGATCTACACAGGTGTACATTTTAGCAACCATCACTCCTGTGTTCCAATGACACTTTGTTTTAGCTAATCCAAATTCGTGTTAAAAAACAAATTGATCATTAGAAAACCCTTGTGCAACCATGTTAGCACAGTTGAAAACTGTTGTTCTGAGAAACAATAAAATTGGCCTTCCTTAATATCTGAAGCATCAACATTTGTGGGTTCGGTTAAGGTTTCAAAATAGGCAGGAACAAATTACTGAATTATAAAAACTCTGTAGTAGCCGTCACATAAGACATTTGCAAGGTATGGCGCAGAGCATTGCGCAGACACCATATGAAAAGCGAAGCGTAGATTTACTTCATCAACATGATGGGAAATACTGTTGCTAAGTTAACATTTGCATACAAAGCTTAGCCTGTGACTGTCAATGTGTCTGCTTGTCATAGCAATGTCTATAAACAGCTATTTTATTCAACCCTACTTTAAAGAGGAGAAACACATTGAAATTAAAAATCTATTTTTCAATTGACACATGGGCACGGACGGGGCAGCAAGCTAGTTTCACAATTGGATTTAGCTAAATTCGTAACACCTTCTGACTACGTCCCACACTGCTATTTTATTGGTTGCCCTTTGAAAGGTCAAGGTTAGTCAACAGAAGTCGAGGTTAGAATAACATTGAGCTCAGCTCAATGTGGCAATTTCGGGCGGTGCATGACACCGACAGTAGCGCAGACCAGAGTTTGGCGCCAATGCTCAACTCCATAGGAGACAATGGCACAGCCAGCACAGTGCAGTTTTTAACGCTGATCATGTGTAGGCACCTTGAGAAGTGAAGGCTAATTCATGCGAGAAATTTTCAAGAAACTGGGGATCTTATACAATAGTGTGTAATACTCCCTTCACAGAACAGCGCAAACTGGCTCTAACCAGAATAGGAAGGCCCCGGTGATCAACCAAGCAAGAGGACAAGTATATTAGCGTCTATAGTTTGAGAAACAGACGCCTCACAGCCTGGCAGCTTCGTTAAATGGTACTCGCAAATGACCAGTCTCAATGCCAACTTCAAACGCAGAAAAAATTAAATGGAGTGCTTGACACCTTCCGTCAAGCATGGTGAAGGGATATTGAATAAAGAGGGCTATCAGTCCATTTTGCAGTGTCGTGTCACACCCTGTGGATGGCGCTTGATTGGAGTCAATTTCCTCATACAACAGGACAATCGCCCAAAGCACAGCTTCAAACTATGCAAGAACTATTTAGGGAAGAAGCAGTCAGCAGGTATTCGGCCTTTAATGGAGTGGCCAGTTCAGTCACCAGATCTCAACCTTATTGAGCTGTTGTAAGAGCAACGAGTGCCCGAGTCTCTGACCCAATACTAAATACATTTGACTTTTCTGGTTATTAATATTCCCCTTTTTCTGCAATCGCTTAACCATCTATTCTAAACAACATCATCTGATTTGGTCAAAGGTTACTCATTTGGAGTCATCCCAACTCATAGTGTAACTTTCTCCTTTAAAAATATTCTCCTTGTTCTCCTATACTTTTGTCTTTCCAATCCCTTCTCTTCCCAAACAAAATGACTTGTCCTGTCCATCTCTTATGTCCTTCCAGCTATGAGGTATTTATTTTACTTTATGGCTCTTTGACAGCATAATCCATTTTTGTAAAATAAACAATAATTAAACTAAAGTTAAACTTTTTATTTTGCTTCTTGCTCATGCCTATTGTATTTTAATTGGTGTGTGCATATACAATGGCTGTGATTACCTAAGTAATTGTAATTCTGTGTTTGTAGCAAAATACATTATAATTTGAGTAATAGTTTTCCAAATAGGACTCTTGTATGAAATTAGGCTCCACGACTGCATTATTATTTTTAGTGCTCAGAGTGCTGTTTCTTCTGAAAGGTAGAACGCATGCGACTCCAAAAGGAATGGCTTCTCCTCGTTTTCCTCTCGTTACCGCGCACCGCTTCAGCTTCTCGCTGGCGAATCTGGCGCACGAGGGCTGCAAAGACCTCATCAATGTAGTAGCGGAATGCAGCAGAGGTCTCAAAGAAGGGGCACTGGAACTCTCGTGCAAGCTCCCTACCCTCTTCTACTGACACCTTGTGGAACAGAGGAGAACAACAGACATTCACCCCCAAAAAAAGGACATCACTCAACATCACTCTGCCAATTACCCTTGAGAGAGCAATCTTATAGCAGTTATTTTTATAGTAACAACTTTGGAAACATTGTTTTTGCACACACACACGCACGCACGCACACACACACGTCCAGCCTTACCTGTCGAAGGTGTGCCAGATCAGACTTATTTCCAACCAGTACCACGGGCGTGTCGGCTGTGCGACGTACGCGGTCAATGAGCTGCTTGAAGTGTCGTGCCTCGTGAAAGCTTCGCCTGTCAGTGATGGAGTATGAGATGATGAAGCCCTCGCCAGCGCGCATATATTGATCCCGCATTGCTGTGAATTCCGCCTGGGAAAGCGAGAGGACATACAGACAGATTAATTGGTTTTAGCAATAGAAAGAGAGTACAGTGATTTTACATTAGAGTGTCAGTTATGTTATGTTACCTAACACAGGTTAACACACATTACCCTTACACATATCCTTTCACATTTGATTTTGTATGATCAATACAATGCTAATGTTTCCATTTAACCAACCAAAAGAGCCATTAGTGAGCAATGACGGGAAGAGCCTGGTATGCTTCCAATTCAGTACTTTACCTGTCCTGCCGTATCAAGGATGTCCAAGTTAGCAGGTTCATTGTCAATGCGAATCTGTGTCTTGTATGCATCCTCTGAGAAAGAGATAGAGGAATAGTCACAAGCAGTGGTTTGTAACCAAAATGTTAAATTCTGATCTCTGTCTGTCTGTCATGTATAATTATATAATACAATTAAGTCATTGTGTGTGCTAAAAATGGTTTATTAATATACTTATGAAGTAAATGATACATACAATTTTAGGTTATGCCACTAAAAAGTATAATTTATATTAATCAACACCTTGTCTTTAAAGCAATAATATAAATAATCTCACCAATGGTAGGGTCATGATCTTCAGGGAACCTGTGGCTTATGAACTGCATTATGATGGCTAAGGAGGGACAGGATAAAAAGAGTAAAAAATATACACAAGTAACACAACTGTATTTTAAAAATGCACAGGATACGGTGTAATTAGATTCATATGACATTATAAAAAATTAGTACTTTAGAAACCCATTTTTTAGAAGGAATTTGGATTGACAGCGATTGGGCACCATCTGGATATCTTGTTGAATTTAGCCTGAGACATCTGCAGATGAGCTAGCCTGAGCTTGGATATCTTAGAGCCACTCGCTCTCTGGTCACGGTATATGTTTAAATTAGAAAAGTGGCTTTAATAAACTATTCCTGCATGCTTGGTAAAAGTATGCTCGGCAGGGAAGCTGTCTCCTTTATTCCCTAGCTTCTGGATTTAGTAGCCCACTCAGAAGGAACCGTACCTTGGTACTGAGTTGAACAATCCTTCCCTATTTTATTCCTGCTGGCACTCTTAACTGGGCCTTGCAGGAAACTTGCCTTTTGTCTGCTATATTTTCCTACTTGATTTCTTATTGCTTTTCGTTCTCTTATAAGTTAGGAGGAAACTTGCATTTGGTTTCTTGGTATGATGTTCTTTGAAAAAAGTAGGGATGGGCATTTTAGGCTATATCACTATAGGAATATTCTATCAAAAATATTTCGGTACATCGATTAACCAAAACAAAAAGATTATATGGAAAAAAAGAAAACTTTTTTTTTTCTTCTATAGCACACTTGTAATGTAATCTGAACGGCTTCCGTGATCTGGCCTTCGCTAAATAAACATATTCCAATTTCTGAACATTTCTTACTCTGACACATTTGGACAGATTTTCTTTGATCTCTGAGCGGAGAGTTTGCGCTATAAAGCGCATGTGTTTGTATCGGTGATCCAGCGCACTAGCACTGAGCGCTCTCGTGCCTTCAGTTGGCGCGCTGCCTGCAAGTTTAAACTACTTGTGTGGAAAGCAGGGAAAATGTAGGCTATCTAATGTATTGAAATTGTGCTTTTTCTTTCTACTTTTTACATATTTCAATGGTATTGGTGTACACGTTGTAAACAGTAGCCTGTTATTAAAATTGCTAATGAATAATATTGAAATTAACTTTAGACAAAAATATAAATAAATAACAGCTATATCCGAATACCCACAAAATTTCGAATAATCAAATATTCAAATAATCCTGACCATCCCTACTAAAAAGACCATAAAAGCTGTGGTGGTTTTAGCTGTATAGTCCTATTTCATTAACCCTTTTGTGGTGTTCGGGTCTGTGGGACCCGTTTTCAATGTTTACTAAAAGAATAATGATGCAATGAATAAATATTTGAAAAAACACATTTTCTTTGCGTGTATGCATGCCCCTACACAATTTATTTTACATATGTGGTATAAATCAAGTTCCAGCACACACCAGGATAGATTGACACTTTATTTGTACATACAGTTGTCAAAGGTTTGGACACAGAATTGTGAATGGGAAAGTGTCCAAACATTTTACTTGTATTTACTGTTGGTAAAAAAAATAAGCAAAATACGCATTTCGCATATGTAGCTTTAACGTTGCTAGCCTATTCTGGCTAGCAAAAATACTTGTCATTCATTGATCGTCTGCTATAATAGATTTTTGAATGCTATGATTTACATTTACAAAGGGCTGTATAGCTAAATAGGCCAACTTCAGTTCTTGCCATGTCTTATTTTTTCAATTATTTTAAAAACAGCATGTTATTTTGCATCATCTAAATCCTTCTGTGAAAAATGCCATTGTATGTGCTGCAAAATTGTGAAATCTTGCGCTAGAAGTACAGCGTCTAACGTTGCTAGTGGTAACGACCAGTGTGGCTTAGTATAAGAACTTACAAATTGACACAGTCTTGCCTTCCCTAACCCCTCTGTCTCTATACACACACAAAAAATATTTTGTCAGTAAAAAACACCTGTGGCTAAGAAGTAAAGACCCGTGGTAGTCACGCCCTAAACACGCTGCAGGAGATTTGTAAGAACTTTACCGTCTTATGTAAGATACTGCTGATGTTATAAGATTATTATCAGATGTTAAAATTCCCATGGGTACATTTTTGTAACTTTTGACATGGAAAGCCTATAAACGAACATTCCACACAGAGGCAGTCTTGATTCATGCGCTGATCACGCCATGGGTCATCCGATCACAGGCTACTAAAAGGCAAATTTAGAACTGGCACTGAAGGGCGGAAGAAGAGAAGATTGGAGATGGAAAAAAGAACAAAGGATAAAGGTAGGCCTATTTGATTGTTTGTTTAATCTCATGAAATTAATCAGACAATCTTTTCTTGCAGCATTAAAGTTGGCTTTCGTTTTGAACAAAACAGAACGTAGCCACAGTTCATTTTAATCTAGCAAGCTAGATAGAAATAATAAACGCATTATAACATTTAGATGCTGGGTTAGCTTCGTGTCTCACCACTTGCTAGCCAACCTGAGTAGGATTACAAGCATCAATAATGTCCTTGGTTGCAGGCTAGCTTTGCTTGTTAACTAGCTACCAATGTTTATTACATTTGTGTTTTGATTTATTATTGTTATACATAACATATAAAATTTACAAATTGCCTCAAATAGTTTCAGACTGTTTGCGTTCTAACTATATTAAACTGTATTTTTTTAGACCATATTTGGAGAAAGGCCTTATGGATAAGGCATTTTGGATAATTCAATCATTAGCTTATTTTGATAAAACTGGGTTGTGTGGTTATTATATATGCCTGGATACAAATAACATACCTATTTAATGTCTTCCAGCCTATATCTAAAAAAACAGTCATTAAATGTATAATCTTTTCAGGGCAGTTGCGCTGGGAGTGTTTTGTTTAGGGCCACCAAAATCCTAGGGCCGGCCCTGGCAAGGCGACAGGTGTAATCAGCTAGATGGGAATCACCTGGGCTGGCCAGGGCTCACCCTATGAGAGATCACTGCTGGATTAATCTTTGTAAGTGTGTTTGGTCAAGAGTCCGGAGGTTCTTCCAATACAACCAACTATAGTATTTAAATAAACACCTGATGATAATCTGGGCTAATATGATGAAGCTGCATGCGAAACGCGTAGTTCACTTATTGTTTTTTTTGGAATGTACAAATAAAGTGTTAATCGTATCCTGGTGTGCACTGGAACTTCAAATTTAATGTGAGTCACCCTGCTGTGCACAGGGTATTGTCAATTTTATAAATATGGACTCGAGTGTAAGAAAAGTGTTAGAATTGTAAGTGAAAACAAGTAAATATGGAAAAATTATCAGCACAGAGAGAATTATCTGCAGTCACAGTGTGTGCAGGTGCTTACCACTCTTCCCCACTCCTCCTTCTCCTAGCATGACCAACTTGTATTCGCGGGAGAGGCCCCCGGAGCCCAGAGAGGACTCCATCCACAATGCTGAAAAATAAATACATTGTCAACCACAACACAATATTTACAAATATGTACAGGGTTGTATTACTACTAGGGTTGAACGATTTGGGGAAAATATCTAATTGCGATTTTTCTGACAGATATTGTGATTCCAATTTGATTTGCCATATATATATATATATTTTAAAGTAAAGCGTTAATTTAATATTCAGTGTGTAATTTATATATATATATATATATATATATATAACATGTGATGGAACATCAAAATATTATCTGCACTTTATTATAGTGCAAGGATGATAACTGAAAACATATGAATTGATTTCAACAATGAATAAGTTTTTTCAAAAGCTGTCACTGTTAGATAAGTTAAATAAAGTAATAAAACTAATCTAGAAAATAGGACCTTTCTGTAAATTATCTCCTGCCTGAAACACTGGCTGCCTGCACACGGTGTAAGAGGAAGCAAGGAGAGAGAGCTCTAACCTGTGATTACTCTGAGCAGAAAGCATGGGAATAAATTACGGTTTAATAGATTTCGCACGTTTTCCTTGATGGTCTGAATAGGTAGCTAGATTTGTTGCTATTTGCCTTTTAGAAATAAAGACAGAAGGACGGTTTGAAAAATCGCTAAATGTAGCAAAAGACGCTAAATGTACACTTTTTTCCCTTGGGTTTCGTGTTGTTGGTGGGCTTATAC
This sequence comes from Galaxias brevipinnis, assembly GCA_036023535.2. NCBI lineage: Eukaryota > Metazoa > Chordata > Actinopteri > Galaxiiformes > Galaxiidae > Galaxias > Galaxias brevipinnis. The sequence continues at coordinate 366 of JAVQIZ010023657.1, read as the reverse complement.
GTGGTCGCATTAGGCCACTTCTGATTGGTGAGCACGACTTGTGCATAACAGCAGGGCACTTCTGATTGGTGAGTATGACTCTCAAACGAGGATGGCATACGTTAGTGTAAGCATTGACTGTTAAAACCCTGATTAGACAAGCTAACTTCAATAGCAGCGTTTGCGATTTGCTAATTGCATTGTCTCAAATCGTGATTTCGATTTGAAATCGACTAATCGTTCAGCCCTACTTGCTACATCACTACTCTCTCTCTCTCTCACACACACACTGTGTGATTTGTCTAATTTCCAAAGGGGGGGGGGGGGGGGGGGTGATTTGCGAAATTGTTAATTAACCAATTTTGTTTACCTTTAAAATTTAACACA
>JAVQIZ010023646.1:0-19728 GCA_036023535.2 Galaxias brevipinnis | reverse complement strand
TACACAGACTCAGAGCAGGAAAAATCAACATCAAATAAGAAAGATGCAAGAAGGCAAGGGGAATTTGTATTAAGTGAATCGTTAAAAAGTAAAACAATCAATGCCTTGAGACGGCAACGTGCAACGTATAGGTGGGCTTCCCTGTAGCACATATAATCAAATACAACTGAAAATTGAGCCTCATCCCCCAAATGGGCAACCTCAATTGAATAGTATGAGGTAGCCCATTTTGACAGGGAGAACTTACTGCTCATGCCACCCTGTTTTGAATTATAAATGCATAATTTTTGAACACATAAAAGCATTGTCGTGAAAGCCTGACCTTGTTGAAAATAAAACCAAACGGTAGTACTTTATCGTCATATGTTTATTATGTTGTCACCATTATATTATGATGAAGAGGCACTACCGATCTAGCGGCAATAAGCCCCCTTGTCAACAAACAGGGTTTGGACCGCTGTACGCTTGTGCTGCAGGGGTAGGTTCTGCGCGCTAAGGCGGTCAGTTGAATAACTTCGATGCATCACATCGCATTTGCGCAGGGAAATGCATTTCTAGTTTTCTATTGAAGTCACAAGACTTCCTTTTCCCCCTTTCACACTCTGATCCTTTATAGCCACATCAACCTCCTATTCCTTGTAAAAGTCACACCACCTACATTCCTCCATAGACAACTTTTCTTGCTGCGCTGAAGTTTACTTGTGCTGTCTGCACTGGCACTAATGTTAGTCGAGGCACAGATGGTGCGTGCTAGCTTTTTGATGCACATAACCTGTTAAATTACATGCACCTGCATTGAAAGCAATGCGAGGTTTAGAGATAATAAAATTAAACATGGTGAATTCGAATAGACCAAACGAGGCACGACATCCAACTCTGCCAGTGCCCCTATACAAACACAGTTGGCTAGCTAAAGTGAATAGCAAATTAATGCTGCTTGCGTGTGGTTACAAGAGTTAGCAACGGAGTAGTGTAGTGGTGCCGAAGTGAAACGATTGCAAGTTCAAGTTTTTTTTATATGATCAGACCAACCAATCAGATATAAGTAAACGTTTATTTTTTTTATATGGCATGTTTATTATTGGCCAAATCGACAAGGACAAAAAACGAGAGAAAAAAAAAGGTTTTATATTGGGATTAAGCTGGTTCACGTAAACAGCTCTGCGTAGCTTCGAAGCGCAGGGGTTTCTGGGAAAGCATAGCTCACCGAGGCCCGCCGACGTGTTGACGGGGAGTCCTCCCAAATCCTAACAGCCCGTTGCGCGAAGCGTCTTCTCAGTGCGTCAAACAATCGCTGATTGGTTGAGCAGGCTAGGAAGCAAGTAGATATTTGGTAATATTTTTGCTGTATCCAAACAAACGAAAACGCAGATAGGCTGATTTTCAATAGCCTTCAAATCATATTAGTGGTTTTCTATGCACTTAGCAAGTCTTAGCTATAGCCTACATATAGGCTGTATATGTTTCAACTGTTATCTGTATTGTTTGATAAACTGTATTTATGTAAATGTACAGCACTTTGGTCAGCGCTGCTTGTTTTAAACGTGCTCTATAAATTAACTTGATTTGATATAATAAAATATGAAAAACAGTGAGCAACCTTCGTCTCGTTTAAACTTTCGCAGGACATGAACGGGAGTTTCCGTGTCTGTGCTTCTTCTTCGGTTTTATGTACATTATGGATTACTGAATGCAACACTGCCACCTAGTGGGCCTGTTAAACTTACGTTGAAGTATGTAGGCAAACTACTGTGCGAACGAAAGCAGCAAATGAACGTTTACGTTCGCTAACGTGCTCACGGAGAAGTATAAACCATGCTTGAGTGTCCAGTAAATAATGCGTCCATGGAATTGTACGTCCCAAGCACTGTACATAGAGACTTATAGACCGCTGTTTGTATGGTTTTAGAAATGTAGCGAGTTCTCGCTCATAGCATCGAGCCTGTAATTTCCATTGGGAATAAGTTATGTAAAGGATATGTTGCAGAACGGTTAAACTGTTACGCTAACTAGTTTACGTCTAAACGTAATAAGCTCTCATTTAATAACCATGCTGCTGATTCTGTGTAATCTGGTATGTCATTATTTGTAACAGTTGGTAAACGTTATCTGTATAACTTGCCGATATTAGCGTGAAATAGAATTGGCGCCATTATTCTTAAAGGGGCAGGCTAACCGGTATGTGGGGATGAACGTAAACCTATGCTATTGTCCTACAGGCCTCCTGCTGAATGTATAGAGGTCATATTGTTAGTTGCCATGTACTGATTGTAACTAGTGTATCTTGTTCATATTATTTCAGAACCATATATCTGCTGGACTACCATTCAAGTCCTTTGGTTGTTTCATAATAATGTCCTCCATCTGAGTATCCTTCTCGTCTGAACGGACACGCCAGCGGGTTCTGCCTACCAACCACCTACAATTTTTAACCTTATTTCACACAACCACTGTGTAATACACTGTCACTGACAACCATATTTGTCTAGCTTTGGTCTTGGTTTTGCACGTGTGAATTTTTTTAAGGTAGCATTACAGCTCAAAGTGCATATTCTACTTGTTCACTTCTCTTTCCTTGCTTGACCCTTTTCTTTTTTTTCAGACTCTCTCTCTCTCACTGATATCTGTATAAACAACAAAGCAAAATGCAAGTGAAGGGAACTCCTAATTTGCTACACAAGTTATGAACATGAAGGGAACCTCTGATTGGCAATACAATAGCAGATAGGTTAACTCACCAAGCATGTGCTTACTGGCAAATGCTATTTGCTGAAAGACAAAACAAGTGAGCTAACTCACCCCTGTACTAGCCTACATACTGTAACGTGGTTATATTTACTTTAACAGCTACTTTTAAGAAATAAGATCTCATGTATCCCTTATTATTATCGACGTCCATGATGTTAATCCAGGCTGCTGAATTAAGAGAAAAATTGCAGGACTTTCAGTCTCCAGATAGTAATTAATTGTAATGTTAACTAGGCTAGAGTAACCCTAGGCTATAGCCACACAAATGGAATTTTGCCAACAGGTATAATGCCAACCCGAGAAGAGCAAGAACATTTGTTGCCCAAGTCATAAGAAACAAATAAGACAAATCACACACATTTAGTTTGCGAACAAACTATGTTTCTGTAACTAAGTAGGCTATCGATTTAACAATTTTTGTTTGAACAGCGCTGAGGTTAGCATGACTAAAACAATTCGTGGTCTGTACTAGAACAGCTGACTGTGTCTTTCATATTACTGAACAATCAACGTTACGTTGCGATTGGCACCATAGCAACTATATGTTTCAGAGTATAGAATTTTAATAAACAATAGGTTATTTAAATGATAACAAATCCAACGTATGCATGTTAACGCACAAACAAATAAAGCCTGTGTGGCATAAATCTGGACTACACTTCCTAACATTCTAAAACTGCACGTGGCGATTTGACAAGCCAAGTCTTTTGCAACAGCATGCAACGGCTTAAGCCGCCTTGCAACTACTAGTTCACACCGCTGCAACATATGTCTGCGACGTTCTAAAACCGTTTCGTTGCGTCGTGAATCATTGGTCTGAACTTGCCTTTAAGGCCAGTTCAGACCAATGATTCGCGGCGCAACTGGATGTACCTCGCAAAAGAACCCCCGAACATCTGATCGTCAACGCTCTAAAACTGAGTGGTTCACACCAAGGCAACGAGTAGACACAAATGACCGTTTCCACAGTAACGGCATAGCCCACTATAGTTAGCTAACGTTAATAAAAACTATTCCATAATATTTCCCTATTAGTATGAGCTAGTGCATGACAATCATTTTTATTTAGCTGCGATTGGCAACATACCAGTTCACACCCATGCAACTTTTGTCTGCGACGTTCTAAAACCGTTTTGGTGCGTTGCGAATCATTGGTCTGAACTGTCCTTTAGACTCTAAGCACCGCGGTAACATCCAAAATTCACTCCAGCTATCACATCGCTGCATGTTTGGGCGGGGCAAAAGCAATGTGAAACTGATGTGAATCACCAATAGACACTTTCTCGTCCAGTTGGGACATGAGGAAAGATAACCCTTTGTAGAGCCGATAGAAATTGTTTAATTTAAAACGCATATGCAAAAAAGTGGCGGGGACGATTTTAGGTTATCAGAAAAGTGGTAGGGACATGTCCCTACTGTCCCTTCAATAAATTATGCCAATGATTGCATCACGTGAAATCTTTGTTTAAGTGGACGTTAGCAAGCTGAAATGTGCGTAGCTAACTGTTACACCTTAAGTTAAAGGCACCTTAAATAATTGCTTGCTCCAAAACCAACTCCTTAATTTGTTACCGCAGCGCGATTGAAACGGCCAAATCCAACAATACTAAGCAGTGTGTCAAAATGAACAGACTGGCTGATAACACGTAAGCTATTTAAACGGCGGCAGCACGGCTTCATTAAGATTATTTAAAATGTATTTAAATGGTAAAATAATCAGAAATGAACAAGCATTAACACTTGACAATAGACTACTGCTGATTTAATGTCTGCAGCGCTGTCCACTTGTAATACAATGGCCAGAAGCCTAAAACGAAGGTTGAGCTAACACGAGGACGTAGGGGAGGCTGGGGATGGTTTCAACACTTCTAGCATTTCTCTGTTACTCTGAGACTAATTGACATAGACCAGCCAAACTTCTAAATATCAAACCTATATCTGTCTTATAATTACCCATACAATTTAAAGAAGACTACATATGACATATAGTTTACAATATGTACATGAATGCAAGAAGTCAGATGTTGCAACTGTTCCCATCCCTGAGTGGGCATTTAAACCTGGTCAGATCAGCACTGTCCACCAACACACAAGGACGTAGTAGTGCAGCAGCGGTCATTTTAGGGGGCTGGCCACCGCACTGCCTGGTCGCTGATGGTGGAAACGCAATCGCATCTGCATTTTCTTGTGGAAATGCATTTTTAACTATTCAGTAAAATTTTGTTCAATATTGCATGACCAATGTATTTAACTAGCTGGCTAACGTCCTTGGTAGAGCAGAGGGATAGCTAACGTTAATCTAGCAAGCTAACTAACACCGCCCAGTCCAGCTTGAATGTTCTATAAGTCAAATTTACTTCAATTGTGCATGACAAGTGTATTTAAGTAACTCGCAAGCTAACTAACTACTTTATGGGAATGCATTAAGCTATTTCACATAGTGAATTTGCTGAAATTAGATCGGAGTGAGACAGTTTGTGCGTTACGTTTAGTCTAAGGCTGCAAAATACCTATATATCTATTACACATGATGTATAGCATTCATCGAGGTCTGTTATTTGCGTTCATGCTGTTTATTTGGAATACATTTAGTTTTTTTAGTTTTTTTTTTATAATCCACCTCCAGTCAATTTATAAAACATATAAAATATTCTGCTTAAACATTTGAATAACATCTTATTTCTGCTAAATACATTCAATTACCTTGTTAAAATCCCAAAAATGTAGTCTTCTGCCTCATCAAAATTCCTGAAGCTGAGTCGCCCTGCCCCTCTGTTCGAATACCCGCCCAGCCCCTGCCCCCTCCTCAGCCATGGCGTTGGCTGCTTATTTTGCTCCTGATATGTCTTTTAGCACATGAAAAACAAACAAAAAAGTTTTATCAGATTCGATTAACCGAAGAAACAATTCAACAGATGAATCGATTATCAAAACAGTTAGTTAGTTGCAACTGTACTTGTTTAATGCAAATGTATTTATTATTAGAAATCAACTACACAAAACAAATATTCTCCAGAAGCCCTTACAGGAACAACATTTAGCATAAAAAATATGCTCATTTAAAAATAGACAAGATACGATGTTATGGTATCCATTATGCCATATTCCAAGATGAGCATTTAAAACTAAATTTAGAACGAATTCGGGTTGAGAGCGGACATGTAATTTGGGTTTTCAAGTGGGCACCCTCCATCCCGGATGTTTCGTTAATTTGAGCCCACAACACCTCCAGAAGGCTTAACGGTGAGCAATGACGTCTTAAAGTCACCCCCCCTCTATATCTGCTCTCGGCATGGCCAGATACTGAAAAAGCAGTGCACTACACACACCTCCAACTGCTGGCTTGAAACATGGAACGCTCAGTCGAAAGATGAATGAATAAACATTAATTAAGATGAATCCGCTTGATCATGCCTATACGCACCGCCAGCACAGTGCTCTATTATTTTTTAAATTCTACAAAGTAGCAAGCCAGTCAGAGCAAAGCGGCGATCCAAGAGGAACATTTGAGAAACTTGTATTCCTTTTTAATGGTTTGTGTAAGGATTAGAAGTTATGAAACTGGAGAAATGCCTGCAAAGAGTCATGTTTCTTTAAGTACAAAGACGAATAAATGTCTGCCGCCTGTGATAACTAAGCTCCCCAAAGAATCGCTGCAGACATACACTTGTCCTTGTGACTCGCACAAAGATGTTCGGAAAAATTGCCAGCGCCGATTAACTTCATCTGAAATGTAGCCTTATCCATTGGAGGGATAGTTTTTGAAGATGCATTTTTTCAGTATTACATTTCAAAATGTGTCTTTCACTATATTCTGGCCTGCCACCTAATGGCTTTGAAACAAATTGGCCCGTGGCCAAGCCTACTTGCCCTACACCTACTTCTACCCGCTGGATTGAAACATGGAACACCCAGACAGTTGGGATATTACTCTTACGTGTAACCCTGAAGTCCATATGAAAACTTGGGCCTCATTATGCGGACTCCAAGTGTTGAAACATTATAAAGTGTAAACCAAACTTCATGACTTATATAATCCTCTATGAGAGGGCAGTCATCACCTTTAAACTTACCTTTATACCTTAGTTCTGAGATGTAATCACCTTCTTTGGTTTTTCGACATGGCATTCTTTACTTTTACGCCCATATTGGATCCTTCCTTTTTAGCCACAGTAACTGTCTACTTGTTTCTGCTACATCCAGGCGCACTGGCCATCTGGAAGTTCTGGGGTTTTCCCGGTGGGCCGGCTTGTGAGGGCCTGTCTTTTTTTCCCCAACCCAGGCATTATATTCAATTGGTAATTTAAGCAGCATCACAGCTTCTACAATCTGTAATAGCAGATAAAACAGTTGCCATCACAACTGAAAGTATCTAGCACTCGTGCAGTAACTAGCGTTTGTAAAAAAGTATTCAGTGCTTGTTGCCGAAACATGGACATAAAGAAAAAAACGCAACCTGTTCAGAGAAGGTGCGCAAAAAACAAAAAACATCAGAGAGGAGTGAGCAAGAAGCAGTGCTTTGCCTTGCTTAGGCTACACGATGTGTGTAATGAACTAGCTGAATAAGTACATGTTTTTGTTAACTATGGGATTTCAAAACTGACGTCCCGCTGCAAGTTTGACCACTTCACTAGTCAGATGTTTACACAACATATCTCTAAAGCGTTTTAAAAATGGTCATCAACTTCAACTGTTAATGGTTAAAATAAACATGTAGGCCTACATTTGATATTTCTCTTCTAGACTATTAAATAAATAATTTTTCGCATTACAGCCCTTAAGACTTAACATTTGATATTGACATTTTAATTATGAAGTAGTAAATAGGCTACTTATAAAATATATGATTGAGTATAATAACTGTTATATTATATAATAGTGATCAGCCAGCAGCCCACAAAACGCTGCGGTAGCAAACATTTCAAATGTTAACAGTAGGCTATCCTATGGTATCCCAACTGTGTGCAACAAAGAACCAACCACGAAAAACTAAAGCAATGTCTAAAAATAGCTTTGCTTAGCTAGCCTACTCCATTTCTTCATAATTAAAAAATTTCCTGTCGTAGGGTCTCCGTTTGTCGAGTTAATGAGCCGCTTAATTTAATTTCTCTTGTAATTTTTGTAGTTCAAATGTTTTATTTTTAAATAAACTACACTGTTTTAGACAGCAGATGGTCACTGAGATAACAATTTTACCTTTCAAAGACCAAATTTTCTTGAATAGTTTGTTAAATCGATTGCACATAAACTTGGTAGGCCTAATTGTCAATGTAACTTGATGTATTAAGGTGCAAAAATTGTAAGGAAGAACGATCTTTTTGGGGTGGATGATTATTTTAGTGAGACTCTTTCCCACCTGCCCATATGAACGGCAGTGCCTGTATAGTAACTGAAGCATTGAGATTTTCATAAGAGCACAAACATAAGAGGGCTGACTGACCACTCAAATTAGGTGATCATTAATTAAACTTAGAATGTTTTGCTTTTTGTACACACAAACAGGAAAATCATGGAAAATGTGTTTAATCATTTTACATATAGGCCTAAGTCTAAAGCAGACAATAAGAGATTGCTTTGGTTGTTTTAATTAATGATTTGTTCGTTGATCAACAAACATGCTGTGTCAGCTCGAATTTAGTGTATCAAATTGGGGCCGATTGACAGCAAATTCCCGGGCTGCTTTTTGTTCCCAGTCCGCTCCTGGCTACATCTGCCACAGCTTTTATGGTCTGCCGCAATTCCTTGATGCAGAACCCTAGTTCCCTCAGTAGTTTGGTTGTTGATATTGCCGCAAATCCTCGGCATTCAACTTCCACAGGACACACTTTGTTCTCCAGCCTTGTTGTTCTGCCTCTGCCGCTAATTCGCAATATCTGAGTTTCTTTCGTATGCCTCGTCTATCGTTTCTTCACACGGGACTGTGTGTGGGACGGGTTAGCTCTACAAAGTATACAGTTTGCTGTGTGTTGGACCCGAGTAATAAGTTAAACCTATCGATATCTATAAGAGCATTTAAAACTGTGGTTTACCGTGAAACCGGTAACTGTTACTCTATCTATAGTGGACACTGTGGCAAGAGGACAATATCGGCAGTTGTGGTGGGGGTCTATGTATTGGCAAAATGGCTCTATCTAGTGGGCTACCAGGTGGGGGCAGACAAACCAGGTTCTTGATTTTTTTTTCAGGTCGGTATTAGTATTTTTTTGTGGTGGTATGTATTTGTGTAAGTTTACAGTATGTGTCAAAGCCATTTTCTGTCTGTCACCTGTGACCTGCTCTATAGGGCAGCTGGCAATAAACAGATCTTTATTTCCAAGCAATTCTATTTTAGGGTTTTGTGAATTATTTATGCCAAATTCTTATACACAATCACATTAAAACTGACATTCCTCCCTGCTTTGTAGATTACCACAGGCCTTTCAGATATTATTTGTCATAACTTTGTGTTCCAGTAATATGCAGATCAAGTCAGTGGCATGATAAACACTGCGATGCATTAGTTAGGCAGATAATATGCTAGAATGTTAAGTTGAAAACAATGGACAACAGAGGTATGAACTCCTTTCTTGTAACAGAGGTAAGTGAAGGATAAGAGTCAGTATAGGATAGGAGTCAATAGGATGCCACAATCAACCTCAGGCATGCAGATGATACTGATGTTGGCCTACACTAAGCAGTTACAGAAATAACTAGAAATGCATTTCCACGAGAAAATGCGGATGTGATTGTGTTTCCACCCTCAGTGACCAGGCAGTGTTGGTGGCCAGCCACCTAAAATAACTGCTGCAGCACTACTACGTCCTCGTGTGTTGGTGGACAGCGCTGAACTGAACACAAGTGTAAACGCCCACTTGGGGCCAGTTGCAACATCGGACTTCTGCCATTCATATAAATATTGTGAACTATTTGTCATATGTAGTAATCTTTAAATTTTATGGGTAGGTTGGGTGGTTGGAGGGTGTTTGGAGAGAGTGGTGCTGACACTTCTTATAGGTTTAGTTTTAGTCTTATTCTTTCATTTTCAAAATGAACTGAATTACCTTTTAATGGCTCAGTGATATCTTTGCCAGAAAAGACAGGCCTTTGCACAACCGGTTGTGGGGAACTCTTTAGAGATGTAATCTCTTTTGCCCTGGCTGTAGGCATAAATGGAGCTCCTCCTGGAGCCGGGGCTTGGATCTTGTGAAATGGAGTAGGGGGTAAGATGGCTCCCGTCTGTTTCGCCAGGTAGTTCAGGATATCTTCTTTGAGAATTCTTCCGTCCTTTCCGGTTCCAACTACTTCACTTAGTTTGATCTGTAGGTGCAAAAAGCAGTATTATAAAATAGCAGTATATATGATTTTAACTTATTGATGCATTGTGTTCTTTGTTTTAATAAAGTAGCATAACAGTTCTACACTGCCACTCAAATGCATATTCACCCCTTTCAAATAGAATTTAGGTTGCCATATACTATCAACCCCATTAAGGGACACATTTTACTTTCAAATAAAAACAAAGCTGTGATATTATTATTAGCCTGTACGATTTGATGAAAAAAGTAGGACTATTGTATAGCTATTTAATGTTAGAGGGAATCAAATTTATGATACATTTTGCAACCAATATTACTGCAATAGTGATAGTGTTGATATTTTGAAGTATCACAGCTATGATTTTTTTAAAACCTTAATAAGGTAATAATTTCTTAATTCCATATACAAATCTATTGATATGGCTGTTATAGAATATAATTGTAATCAGGGGTGTAAATAAACAGCCGCAACATGCAGACTGCGGATAGATTTTGGCATTGGTGGGTAACTGTCAGTTCTACCAGCCACAATTGTGGCTAGACAAACAATTGTTTGTTCTATGCAACAAAAATTCCTCACTTTACACTTTACAATTTACACTTTATCGACTAGTTCAAGTAATGTATCGCTCTGAATTCCGCGTCTAGGACAAATACATAAGTAGCTATCATCTTTTTTAAAGTTAATGTGTCAAGAAATTAAGATTGCAACAGTAAACTGCTGGAATTGTGAGAAGCGGCACAACAGAAACGTCAGCTTTAGCATGTGTGGTTTTGTTTAGTGAGGGCTTTGATGTAAACTACAATGTTATTGACTGTAGTTAAACTAAAACCTTAACTGATTATCATGCAGCTAGTTTTTTATATTGGCATTACCTTGCCGATGCATATCTTATAGTTTCTTACACATATTTTAGTTTAAAAGGGTAATGACAGGGTAGACATTCTGATAGCATACAATGGCTAATGGGACACAATTAAGGGGTACACACACACACACACACACACACACACAGGCGACTTGGAATTATTATTGAAAGGGCAGCCTGTTTATAATGAATGCCATTTTAAGAACATTTGTGTGCTGTATTCTGTTATTCAGCAATCCCTGACAAAAATAACCCTACTAAACAATAGTGATAATAATATTTTTTACTTTGACACTTAAGTTTTCAAAGCAGCAACTTGACTCAAGTAGAAATTTTAATTGACTTTTGGTAAAGTAAACTATAGATAGGGTATCTGTACTTTCACTCAAGTACAGGATTTGTGTATCTACAGAGACTACCCAATATCCTCTATCCAAGAGCAAGTCCTCTCTCCTATTCCATTTGCTGCTCATCGAGCAGGCAGTGTCCAATCTGCCATCAGGAAGCGAACCTCACTGTCCAGTATAAACTCGGTGGTGGGCTCGCAGTCCCCCTCATCAATCCCCCAAATGTAAACGTTCCCGTTAGGCATGACAAATCATTTTATTATGTTAATTCCTGGTCTCCTTGACATCCATCTCTCTGTCCATACAGTGATAGTGCACGCTGGCGCAGATTATGTCATGTCCAGGCAATCCATGAAGCTGCAATATGAACTTGAGTCTCTGGCTTCCACAGTTGAAAGCCTAGGAAGGAGATGCATCCTGTTTGGTCCCACTCCCACCATGTCCAAGGGCTCTGCACATTTTAGCTGTCTTTTTAATCTTCACGTATGGATGCAAAATTTACTACTGCCACTGGTCTTGGCTTTATTAGTCACTTTGACAATTTCTGGACTAAGCGGGACTTGTTTAAATATGATGGTCTGCTTCTTAATTGAAAAGGAACAGATATTGACTGAACATTTTATTTATTTTGTTGCTTCCTCAGCATGACCCCACACTGCGTTCTACCCTGGTACATCTCACCCTGGTTCCAGACCATGCAGGTCCTGCTGATGCTGGTTTCCCCCACCAATTCATCCATTCCTGTAAGGATCACTGCTAGGCAGTCGGCAACACCCATGGGTGGCAGTGATTCACATAATATTTTTTAGCTGTTCTCCAGTCTCATTTGAGGGTTTGTGTTGTAAATGTGAACTTCATTGATTTTACTGTCTCAGATCACAAAGCAGTGCTTTTCCAGACTCCTCTCCTCTCTGCCGACCCCCAACCTACCTCACTGATTCACTCTCGTCCCAAACACTCTCTGTTCCTCACTTCATCTCCGCTAACCCATTTTTTAATTCTGGTGCTCCACATGGCATCTCTGTAGACGAGCTTGTCAGAAATTATCATAGTACTTCCACAAATGCCTTAGATTTTGTAGCCCAGTGTAATATACAAAGAAAAAGCATTCCTCTCTACCCAGGTTGAATGAAGACTTAAGGGCTTCAAAAAGACAATGCAGGATGGCAGAGAAGAAACTGAAAAAGGATAAACTCTGTCTCCCTTGCTTCTTTAAAGGGGCCATATTATGCAAATTTTCAGGTTCATACCATTATTTAGGAGTTCTACTAGAGTAGGTTTACGTGTTTTAATGTTCAATAAACAATTTATTTTATCCAAACTGCCTGGATCTGCAGCACCTCTATTCACCCTCTGTTTGAAACGTTACATTTTAGCTCCTGTCTCTAAGGCCCCCCTCTCCCGACAAGCCCAACTTGCTCTGGGAATGGAATTTGCCTTCGCGCTTACCAAAACAGCGTTTTCACAACATGGTCAAACCACCCGGCCTCTGCTCTGACTGGCTCTGGATGAGGGCGAGCCAAACATTATTCAAATGTGTGACTTAGTGACGTAGATAAGTAACGGAAGAAAACGCTGGACTACAAACGAGGCGTTTCAGGCAGTTCAGGAGCAGTGTTTTCTGTGAGAGAGAGTAGCTCCCTTTGGCGTGGACTATAGGCTTTGTAACCTTTCAGACCTTTAATATGCACTAAAAGCTATATAACATAAAGGAAAGGGAAAGACCCAAAAAGCATAATAGGGCTGCTTTAAAAAACCTTATGTTCAACTAACAGTGTAAAGTCAAAGAAGCAAGGAACACCTACTTTTCAGAGCTGATTTCCAATTTAAAACAGTCATTTGCTCCCCCGCTTACCCAGGCATTTGAATCATCACCTGAGAATTTAACGATTTCTGTAATAAAATAGACACATTTGGCAGCATTTAAACACTGACTGTCAAGAGCCTGACTTTAACACTTGCCCAGTCTCATCATTAACCCACTTGAGTGAAATCTCTGTCAACCCTGGAACGCAGTTGCACTTTCAAAATCACCCTCCTGCCCCTATTCCCACTTGGTTTTTAAAAGCTGTATTTCAGACGGTTGGTCCCTATATTTTAGCCATCACAATCTGCTCCCTCTCTACTGGTATCTTCCCCTCTTTTAAACATGCCATTGCGTACCCCTTTTAACCCTCAGAATCAAAATGCATGTTGTGTTTATAAAATCACCAAAATTACACCATTTATCATACTCAGAAACTTTAAGAACAGCTGTTCTTGTCAGACTCTAGACTTTCCAAACGTCCCTAATCCAATCATGTGCACAGACCGCTTCTGTCAGGAAGAATAACCGATTATAAGCTTAAAATAGTGATATTTCATCAAAATGAGTTTTAAATGTCTTATTCAAAATTTGACCAAAAAGAAACACTGCACGATCCAGATCCTGTAAAATACTTCATTTTGCGCTTCTCAGTGCAACTGGGAAGCTTTGAATGACTCAGTTATGACCAACAGTCACGTGACAACAAATCAGCGAATCTTCAACTAAACTGCAGGCAGGAGCAGAGAGGAGAGGAGCCTTTGACAGAGAAATATGTTGATAGAGAGAGTAAAAATGTAAATAGTTCAATATGTATAACATAATGGAATCTACCCCTTTTTTCCAGTATTACTAACACTTGCGGGCATATGGAAAAAAGTTGTATATAGATTCCATCTTTTAAAAATTTTATAAAATAAAATATCAAAGAAATTCAACTTACGTTTTTCCTTATTTTGTGATTTATGACATTATGTGTTATTCTGCACAAAATATATTTTTTAATAGATTTTTTTTATTATTTTCTTCTTCTGGCCATGATTGTACTGTGTCCATAGAGGTGCAGGACATGTGCAGTGGAAAATAAGTCCACGGTGAGTAAAAATGTGACAGGAACAAAAAACACTCAGAAATGGCTTGGGGCTCATTAAAGAAGCCCTCTCTCGATCCCTTTATTTTATGCAATTTTAGACCCATCTCTAAACTGCCATGTTTATCGAAGATTTTAGAAAAGCTTGTCGTCACTCAACTCATTTCTTTTATGAAGAACATTCACTCAGTACTGAGACTGCTCTGGTCAAGGTCACCAATGATTTACTGCTCGCAGCTGACTCAGGCCTTGACATCAGTTCAGCCTTTGACACAGTGGACCATGAGATTTTAATCAACCATCTGAAAAATTATATTGGTATCAATGATGTGGCTCTGGATTGGTTTGTCTCTTATTTGTGAAACAGGTCCTTCTCTGAAGCGCTTGGAGATACCAAGGGGTCTGTTCTGGGCCCCCTCTTATTTACTATCTATATACTACCACTGGGACAAATCATACGTCGACACAGAATTGATTTCCATTGCTATACGGATGACACACAATTGTATGTCCCGTTAAAGCACATACAATGCCCCATCAAATGCTCCAACTGCCCCACCAATCCAACTGCATCCCAAAATTTAAAAATAACTGAAAAGTTTTTGTTTGTTTTTCTCGATTTGGCCAATCATGAACATCCCATATAGAAATAATCAAAGGTTACTTATATCTAATTGGTTGGTCTGGCCATGTAAAAAAGCAACTTGCTATAATTTCACTTCGTCACTACACTACCCCATTGCATACTCTTGTTACCACATGCAAGAAGCATTATTGTACTATTAATTTTAGCTAGCCAACTGTGTTTGTATGGAGGCACTGTCAGAGTTGGATGTCGTGCCTCATTTGGTCTATTCGAATTTACAGTGTTTAACTTTATAATCTCTAAACCTTGCACTTGATTTTGCAACACTTCGTGAGTTACTGTTATTGGAGGAGTTCAAAAACAGTATATCTTAGAGACTGGTCACCTTTGAAAGAGCAAAGGGTGACGTCGTTAGCTCAGGCCAAATAGCAACGGCGTATAGCCTTTGGAATTATTAGAACAACCTACGAATCAGCATGGAGTTGCAGCCCAGAGCTGGCCGGAAGCCTTCCCAGCATGTGGGAAGCTGGTTGACTCTACTGCTGCTCCCGTAGCTGTCATTACCCCGGAGAAATTTGCGGGGTTGTTTTCTCTTGACGTCTCACGTGCCCCAGAGTGTGCTGGTGGTCAGGGTGAGCATCTCCCCTGCTGTTGCAGTCTAGAACAGTGGGTAGCAAACAAGGAATTTTCTCCTACTCCTGACAATGCTGTAACAAACGTTCAGGAGAGCAGTGTGGTACTTTTGATGCGTGATACTTTTGACATTCCCTGTCAGCTTCTGTTGGTTCCCTCCCCCTCATCATACACCACAAGGCGTACGTTGACGAGACGGTCCATGTCCTTCAAAACCTTTCCTGGATGTGGTCTTGTCAGAGCGACATAGATCTCAATCTGTTTGAAACTTGTGTTCGTAACTTGTGTTCGATAAGTGCTCGCTCTCACTTGGATAAAAGGTGGGGTAAGCAGTTTTCGGGAAAAGGCAAAAAAAGGCCTGAATTTGAATATACAGGCCGGGCTTTCACTGACAATGCGTTCAATATAACCCTGCCACATCTCGAGCACTAAAGTTGGGTTCAAATCATCAATATGCAATTTCCAGCGATTTGGGAGGTAGTCATTAATGAGTAGTGTTCATAGTCAGCTGACAGTGATGAATGATGATGCATCACATCTAGTTATCGCCAAGTCCTAATATTATTAGGTTGACTTTTTGGAGCCTTAACTACGCTTGCAGTTTTGACCCAATCGATTCCATTCCAGTGCCGAAAGGTCTTGGGTATCGCAGTCCAGTGCGCTTACATACAGCTAAGTGATCGGTTGAAGTGTTCTATTTATTATTATTATTATTATTATTATTATTATTATTATTATTATTATTATTATTATTATTTGTTTTTTGCCCCTATCGAAATTAATGGGAAGAGAACACCACCCCTCCCTTGGGGAAAACAATTTACCAGCTCAGCCGATGACTGCGCGGTGCGCACATTAGTGATTCTGGCAACAGGACTTCAGCTCACTTAGTCTACTACGCTATATGCACACAGACGTTGTACTTAATAATAACAGCAGGGATTGTTCGTGGCTTACTCTCAACGGGACTGGATTCACTACTCTGTGTAACAGCAGTAATTGTAGGTGGCCTACTCTCAATCAAATGTGTTCGTTGTATTAACAGGGCAAAGGGCTAATGTTAGTGAAACAAAGGCTACACAGGAGTTAGCTAACAAACTAAATTAGAAGCCTATCAATATAGACATTTCACAATACAGCTAATTTAGTTTGTTTAAGGTAAACTTAGGCCAGTTCACTTGCTTTGTTTGTTTTCATAAATTAAGATCTATAAGAAGTCAGTATTATGGATAAGCCAGCTAGCGTTTCCTAACAGTGTTCCCCTATCATGCTATACATTCAAAAGTGGCGTTTGTATTTGTTTTAATGATTTTTCCATGTTAACCTCAAAGCATCCATGTCTAGATCCCTTTTTACAAAACAACCAGCATCTAACAATGCTAATTTAAATGAAAAACATGATGCAAAAAAAACAGTCTAAGACAGCCCTTTAGTTCAACTGTTAGCACATAGCTCTGTAAGTGTTCTAAAACCTATGTTTACTTATGAGCGTACGAGCTACGGTATCAACCACTCCCGTAAGTATTTAGACGTGGTCAATAATGGTGAGTACAGAGAGTTAAACAACTAGAGTTAACCCAATTGTTACATACATTACATGTAG
Organism: Galaxias brevipinnis; assembly: GCA_036023535.2. Classification (NCBI taxonomy): domain Eukaryota; kingdom Metazoa; phylum Chordata; class Actinopteri; order Galaxiiformes; family Galaxiidae; genus Galaxias; species Galaxias brevipinnis. The sequence continues at coordinate 2,753 of JAVQIZ010023646.1, read as the reverse complement.
GCCTACACATTAAAGTTACTTTTAATACATAAAAATCATTCAAACAAAAACAAACATTCAAAATAATAGGACAATGTCCCTGTGTGCGGGCTGGTGCGCGCTAGGAGGTTAACGCAAAACTGAATGTAGTGTTATGTTATCTATTTTTTTTGTGTGACAGTTGGCCGTTAGTTTGAGCTTTATGTGTATATCCGATCCAATTTGTCAAACCAATTGCCGTTATATCATTGTTGTTGCATTGTTAAGATGACTAAAGCAAGCAATCTGAAATCTGACTTCCAGGAAAATGATTTAGAGAAAGTGCAAATTACCGCATTTTTGGTAAATTTATGTCCATAGTGTCATTGTCATTGTATAGATATAACCCTCTAAATTACTATTATTATTTTAGGTGGTAGGCTAATGTCACAGCCAGTCTGATAATTATGTAATTGCGTCATGCAATCACATACTGTTATCGCAAAGTCATATTATTATTATTAGGCCGTTTTATTGCGCCTTACTTACGCCTGCAGTTTTGACCCTATGGATTCCATTCCTGTGCCCAAACGTCTTGGTTAATGCCGTCCAGTGCGCATCTATATATCTAAGTGATCAGTTCACGTGTTATATTTTTTATTATTATTTTTAAATAGTTTTTGGCCCCATTGAAATCACAGGGGAGAGGGTTTTGACTGTAAGAGAGTTTCACGGTCATATACCGACATCAAGCATTGATGTTATGTATTTGCATGTTGTTACGTTTGTACCGACTGTCTTGGTTATTTAGCTAAACACCTTTTGTACACTGCATCAGTGACTCCGTCTCGTTATTTGACATCGAAACATGGTGTCAGAAGTGGGAAAGCTAAATCATAAATAACAAAACACAGCGCCAACAGTTCAGGTCATCTGCACGAATGTGCCTGTGAGTATTCGGAGGCACCATATCGTTTTCACAAAGCGAGTTAGCTAGTTTCCAGTTAGCATTAGCACTAGCCATGGATACGCGCTTCTGCAATGACGGACATCACTGGAGACTGGAGCACAAACAGGGAAATTCACGGCTAGGAGTAGGACACACTTGAAAATGTGGATGGCTGTTCAGGAGCCTCATGATGAGGAAAATAAAGGTACTGCCTTCATTAGGACAATCAGGTTGGTCTACAAGCCTTTGCTTTGGTGACCATTTGTTTACTGTAACTTAGAGTGTAAGGATTTGAGAATAGCACACTGCTGAAATCTGATAAACAATCATTTACACTGAAGACAGCACTACTGCTGATTTAATGTTGCAGGGCTGTACAGTGCGACAGTTTTGATAGCATGCTACTTAAAATGATTTGGTGCGATTAGTAGAGATATGTAGTGTAGTGGGTTGTGCTCATATCCATTAATTTAAACTGAACACTACGAACTAAAACAAAGTTACAAGTAAACGCAATATTATGCACATGCTGCGTTTGCCATGACTAAAAGTTGTAGGAGAGGAATATATTTTACATAGACATCGTGAACTTGTTTGCGTTATGTAACCTATACTATAGTTAGGGCGGACAATAGTACGCAGTAGTTTTAATCACGAACGCAGGAAAGACAGTTGGTTCTGCAAGCTGTAGAATGTTAGCGCGAACCCATAGGATATTAATTGAAAAGAATGTTTAAGCCTTTTGAGGGCTACAGTTAAGTCTGTGTTCTAAATCATGGTACCGACTGCTATCACCCTGTTCATGTTAATATAACTAGGCGATTAACTAATATTATGTGAAACAAACCATTAATTGTTTTAGTGAACATGTGTGCCTTCAGCTGATAAAATGTGTATACTGATTGGGAAACGGGAAGTTGTTGTATGCTATCTGAAGAGGTTTGATTGCTTCACCGACATGCCTGAATATAAGGCCAACTCGATTTCAGTGATTTTAAAATCAAATTCAAGGCCTCTGGAATATATATAAAATATATAATCAAAATCTTAAGATAAGCAGTTTTTGATATTTGAGGTAAAAAATTACGAGCGTTTTCTAAAATACCATTGGATAAAAAATTTAGATTCTTCAGATTCAGATTTAGAAAAGTTCATCCATGCTTTTATTTCCTCCAGACTTGACTAATGCAATGCACTTTATTCTGGAATCAGCAAGCGAAACATCCAAAGATTGAGATTGGTTCAAAACCCTGCTGCCAGGTTTTTAACGCATAGGCTACTACTCGAAGAAGAGGCCACATTACATCTATCCTCAGCCCTTCCTTCATTGGTTACCTGCGAGTTTCAGAATTTATTTTAAGATTTTCCTGCTAGTGTTCAAAGCCTTGAATGGTTTGGCGCCTGTCTATAACTGTGATCTGCTTTTATCGCTGCATAAGATCCTCCAGCAGGGCCCGTTTAATAGTTCCAAAATCCATATTCTGCAGCAAGAGTGACCGGGGTTTTGCTGTTCGAGCCCCTAAGCTTTGGAACTCCCTGCCTAATGATCTCAGGCAGGCCACCTCAGTTTCCTCTTACAAATCACTTCTTAATACTCACTTATCTTAAACCTTAAACCACCACCTTTAAAATGTGGTTATTAGTTATTTTTTTGTTATTTTACTGTGTGATTAGTGTTTTAATATATATATATATTAAATCTTTGGATGTTTCGCTTGCTCAGTGGGTAGCACTGTTGCCTCACAGCAAGAAAGTCCTGGGTTCAATCCCCACCTGGCCCAAGGGCCTTTCTGTGTGGAGTTTGCGTGTTCTCCCCGTGTTTGCGTGGGTTTCCTCCGGGTACTCC
>JAVQIZ010023634.1:0-22585 GCA_036023535.2 Galaxias brevipinnis | reverse complement strand
GTGTGTAATGAGAGGCTGAACAACACAGTGTATCAAAACGAGCCCTGCTTTACATAGTGCCAGGAGCACCCCCTCCCCACACACACACACACACACACACACACACACACACACACAGACACACTCCCCCTGTCGCGCCTCCCCTCCCCAGAGCCCACACACACACCTACACACACACCCGCAGACACACACACACTCACACATACACACACACACACACACACACGTAGACATACACACAGACACACGCACAGACACACACACACACACACACACACACACACACACACACACACATCCACTCACAGACACACGCCCGCAGGGTGGTGTGAAGCGCCTGGCGTGCAGAGGGGGGCAGAGTGTGATTACTATGCGGGCTGGCAGGGAGATGGACTCCCCAAAGTCCGCTTTACACCGGCTGACCATGTGGGCTTCAACAAATAGCTGATGATGCCTCGCCCAGGAAATTGAAAAAGTGCCGTAATCCCCTCTCCCCCAACACTCTTTCACACACACACACACACACACACACACACACGTACACTCTCCCACAGACACACACACACACACACACTCTCACACATCTACACTCCCACATACACACACAGACACAGACACACACACACACACATACGTACACTCCCACATGCACCCACAGACACACACCCACACACACACACACGTACACTCCTGCATGCACCCATACACACAGACACACACGTACACTCCCACATACACACACAGACACACACACACACACACACGTACACTCCTGCATACACCCATACACACAGACACACACGTACATGCCTGCTTACACACACGCGTGTCAGTGTACTGTGTCTCTCACCCTCTAGCCCTACGTTCACCAAATGGATAGAGGAAACCCTTAGGTTCAAGATGGCTGACAACGAACCAGACCAAACCACACCTTGGAACGATGGAAGACAAACGCACACACACACACACACACACACACACACATACACACACACACACACACATACATAAGCACACACGGACAGAGAACACTAAACACTTACACGTAAACACACACACACACACACACACCTAAATAGCACACACACACACACTGCCAGACCATCTTGCAGCCGTCCCCTGATTCGTCAGTTTGGCAGACTGAGTTCTGAATCATCATCACTCACCCTCTCCCTGGCACTAGTCTCCAGCTCCTCTGTGTGTGTGTGTGTGTGTGTGTGTGTGTGTCTCTCTCTTTCTATTCACAATCTCTCTCTCTCTCTCTCTCTCTCTCTCTCTCTCTCTCTCTCTCTCTCTCTCTCTCTCTCGCTCTCTCTCTCTCTCTCTGTCTTGCTCTCTCCCTCCCTATCTCTCTCTCTCTCACTCATTCACTCACTCAACCACACAAACATGAAATACACACCGTTTCGCACAACCCCACACCACATGCACGCGCACAGCTGCATATGCAACCGCAACCAGGGCAGACATTTCAAGGGCTGACATAACTAAAAGGATTGTGCATTTCTGCTGAGGAAAGCGCTTTCTTTTCTTTGTAGGATTTCTTCTCCACTTCTTGGGAGGTTATCGTTGGATGGAAAATATGCCCTTGATATGGGCTCTACCCGCCAACCTCCACCCATCCCCTATTTTTAAGCTTGAAAATAGAACGCTCTTGACCCTGCTGCCTTTGAAACCTCTCCTCTGCCTCTCATCTCTCCCCCCTCGAGCTGCCCTCTTTTTATAGCTCGCCGACTTTAGCCACCAGTCTAATGCTTTTATTTACCGTTCCGTACAGCACTTTCTGCCCCCTCCCGCTTGCCACCAACAGGAAGTAAACAAAATGTTATTCAGCGCTCATGTGTAAGGCTACACCTGCCACCCAGAGACGCATTTCATCAGCTCACACAAGCACACACGCTGAGCCAATCCCTGTTCCGTGTCAGCCCAGGAAGGGGAAAAAAATGTCTTCACGTCTAAATAATTCATTGACCAGATTTTCCCCAAAACGTGTTCTCGGTGGCGGCCTCCACTGAGAAGGGCTGTGCCTGTGTTGGGATCCCTGGGTGGATGGTTACACTCACAGAAATGGAACCTCTGTATGGCATGCCACTATGCAAGGAAGGTGGAATTAGCTAGACAACTATGCTTAATGTAAATGCAGGTCAATGTAAACGCAGAACATCGTATTGTGTTAATCCTAACCTCGTACAACTTGCCTTAAAACTGGCTATTTTGAAATGTACTTGAATCGTTACAACGAACTCGGAAATATCACCGCTCTCCTCTCTTTTAGGGCTGGCAGGGAAAGGAACATTTCTCGTCCGTTTGTCCCGCTCATAGCTGAGCGTTGCACACTGCCTGTCCTCTGTTCTGGCCTACATAGTGGATGTGCTGACTAGGCGGACAGCCTGGAGAGGTCGCGGGGACGGTGGTGTGTACCTGCTTGGGTAAGGAGCTTCACGCACACGGGCCCCTCCATCAACCAAACGAACAGCGCCATCAGTAAAACCGAATGGGGACCTCTGGAAAAGTTTGCCTGTGTTCGCTCATGCACATTCACGTGTTATCGTGTGTGTGTGTGTGTGTGTGTGTGTGTGTGTGTGTGTGTGTGTGTGTGACGCATGTCGACAAGAAAGAGAGGGCATTTTGTCCAAAATCTCATGGCCGCACGCACGCATGCGTCTGTTGGATGTCTGCTCGTTTGACCGGGTACAGGGCTCTGGCTGAACGCCGGCATGTCTGGGCGTGCCGCCTCTTGTCCCTAAGTGCCCTTGTCTCCTTGGATCGAATCAACACTCCCCGGCTTGTCACACACGGCGGCCGTACACATCCTGTGTGTGCAGTGAGCGGTGTGGGTGACTGAGCATGGCCACAGCCGCTGTGACCGTGTGCAGGAAGAAACATTGTGCTACGCAGCTTAGCGCCAAGCACCAGTGCAGGATCCATAGGGCCCCGGTCCCGACACTGCCCACTATTGCAGGAGCCACATAAGAGCGGACTTTGTGTACTGCCTGATGAGTATGAATTACAGATTCCTCTTTTCGACGCTGTAGGTTCGTCCACGTCGGTGGAAAATGCAGCACACAGTCAGTGTGTTTTCTTCATGGTTTCTAACTAAACAGAAGCAATCTGATCGTAGCCTGAATGCTCATGCAAACGGAAATGTGCATTGAAAACTGGAACGATCTGGCCTTACAAAAAGGGTACAGGTCCTGGCACATATATATTAAACAATTAGTACCGCTGCATCAGAATGTTGAAAGAGGCAAAGCATGAAATACAATCTTTTGTTATTTTAAAAGTGTATAATCTAACGAATTGAACTATTGACATTGATAAAACTAAGCAGCATGGACTTGAAAAGACAGCCTTCATTCAGTGCTGCCCATTCTGACTAAACAGAATTTGTGAGAATCCAGAAATCTTGAGAAGGGAAAAAGAGATTGAATCATATATGCACCGTTCTTGTGCCTGTACCCCACCACCCCATGCCATCTTTTAGACGCCATTTTGACAGCAGTCTGACTAAAATGACTCATGACTCTTTGTCTGTCGCAGCCAGTTCCAATCAATGCTTCTTCAGGGTGCTGGTGCAAAAATAGGTTTTGGCATTACAAAAAGGCCCACCATGGATAGATGCTCATCTTATTCATATTGCAGACATGCTGAGAGTGTTTTTTCTTATTATTATTATTCATTTTTTGTGTTTTACCAGTATGCCAAATGAATGATTGAAAGGACTTTTTTGTTGTGTGAAGTAAGCATAAACAGAGGCCAATATGTGAAACAACAGATAACGGTGATTTGAATAATGTATGCACGTCCTCCCTGTGCTGTGCTTGGTAATTCCCAGCGACTTTAAATTAGGGACACTCAACTTAAGAGAACTGTTGATGGAGTGGGTTGCCAGGTCTGGTGCGTTCAATCAGCATCGCACTTGGGCAGGTAAACAACATATTACAGTCAGGCTCCACTCAATCAACATGTACAACCCCCCCCCCCCATTACACCACAGCATAAAACTGATAGGAATCCAGGTGAAGTGTGCAAGCAAAGATCAAAATGGTTGGTAATATTAGCTTTATTGTAGCCAATTTTATTATACTTTTAAATGTAGTCAATGTGCAGAAACAAAACTTGCATTGTCAGAGGACATGTCTACATTGTGCATAACTTTTCACAGTCCAATGTGTCTACCCTGCAGGGTGAAAATGCCCTCTTAGATTATAAGGTGCGTCTTACAACAAGCTGGCTGGCTGGCTGGCACGGAGTCTATAAAAAATATTGTCTGGAGGCTGAAATAAACCCAGCTTGCAAAAAGACATGATGTCGTGCGTTGGCTTAGGATCAAACTGCCCTTCCAATTCAGCCGGAGTTGTGCATCTCTATAAACGAGTCAACATCATCCAATAAACAATCCGTCTTCATGTCAGCACCTACTATCATTGGCCAGGCGACTTTGTGACTGTGTCAAAGTCATTAACAGGCAAAAGCAGACAGGAAGTGGCAAAGAAATAAGCTCCCCAAAGGCATCATGGACCCATTTCCACGCTATTGCAATGGCATCTCACTCAGGAAATAGGTTATTAATTCACATCTCTCCTGGAGCTAGTCTTTCTTCCTCCTTCTTTAAAGCCACATAACTACTGATGTATTCCCCAAGTTCAAGACGGCGAAGACACAACCTAAAAAACTTTTTAGAAAAAAAGTAAGCATCTGAGATTCTCCTCACTCCTTCTCAACTTCCACCTCTCATTGCCTCTCCTCCTCCTGTCTTCACTGCTCCTCGCTCATTTCCTCCTTTCTTTTCACCCATCTTCTGCCTCTCTGCTGCCCTATCTGCCCCTAAAGAGGATCAGGGGAGATACCCCCTGCAATTTCCCTCTGTCTCTAATAGGCACTTTCTCCTGTTACATGATCACGAGGTGTCAAGATTAAAGAATGGGCCCTGCTGCCTGCAGTGAAAGGCGGAAAGAGAGAAAGTGGGAGTGCAAGAAGGAGAAAGGAAACTTAGTGTCAGGGAGAGAGAGAGAGAGAGAGAGAGAGAGAGAGAAAGGGCGGGCAAAGGGAGATGGGGGAAGAAATAGCACTCTATAATTACTGTTAAATCAAGCACACATCCTCCTCTACCTCCTCTACCTCCTCTTCCTCCCCGTGCACCTGGCCCCCGCATCGACTGTGAGCAAAAGGGGGCCGAGCAAAGTCAGAGGACAGAAACCGCCGACTACACACCAGCCACTTTCCCCTGACTGCTGAGGCTGCGGCTTTACTTTGGAGGCTTTTCAGGTGAGGCTGGCAGACTTGGCCGGGTCTTTCTGTTCAGGGCCCAACAACACCCCCACCCACCACCTTCTTTGAAGTGTGCGTCTGCGGTCTGTGTTTAGGACTTGGAGAGAGGCAGCTGAGCGTCAGTGCACAATGGCACCGGATCAAGAGCTCAGCCAGCCCAGAGGCAGCTGCTCGGGACACCTAAGAGCTCCGATAAATATATGAAAACAATTATGAAAAGAGGAAAACGATGCGCAAGTAATCCATTCCTAATCATTTGAGCTGCTGTTGGGTGTTTACAATGTGAACCTCGGGTTGGAGCTATATCAGTGGAAGTAGAGGGTGATGAAGGACGAGAAGAATGGAGAGAGAGAAAAAACAGAGGGGGGGGGGATTATCCTGAGTACATTTAAGAAAGACGAGTGACAGCGATAAAAAGGGGTGCTAAAGAAAAGCGGGAGAGGAAGGGGGGAAGAGGTAGGTTGACAAGGAGGATTTTTCTTGACATGGTGAGCAAGGCAAAGTTGAGACACCAAGGATTATGGGGGGGAAGCCACATCACAGAGAACCCCCTGCTGGCGCAGAGTCTGAGTCAACAGTGTGAGTCACACACACACACACACACACACACACACACAGCAAGTCCCTGTCTGTCGCTCCGCAGGCCTGCCACACTTCCTGTCGGCCACCCACGGAACCAGGGCCACATTTCTTCTTAGAACAACCGCTGGCTAACGAGCTCTGATCACTCCAGGGGCTTCTGTGGGATTTTAAACAGCACAAGAAAAATGTATTTTCTGTGACAAACCTTTGTGAGTTTTTATGTTCTGTCCGACCACACCAATTCTTTGAGTTTTAAACATAAGGTAACACCCTGTTACCACTGATAAGGAATGGAATTGGAAGCACTGGAGAAATACAGTGTTGTCCTTAAAAACAAGCTAGAACGGTAATGTGTCATCTTACGTGGCCCAGCCCAAATTGCCTTGGTCCATTTGACTAATTCTGATTACGTGGTTAGCGGGCTCTGATGAGATTAAACGGGAGAGGCAGGGAGTTTAAAACAGAACACTGAGAGTGTGAGCCAAGACTTGCAGGTGCAGCAGGGACGTAGGGAATAGTGAATTCTTTCCAAAAAAGAGAGCGGCATTTATCTTCAAACAATATCGGTTTGATCTCAAAGAAAAAACAAAGGGCCCCTTTTCCTTTAGAATGCTAAATTACTTCACAAGGGCAAGAGAAAGTAGCTAGACAGCAGCATTTCAAAAAGGGGATTAACAGCAGTCTGTGTTAATTTGCTAATTCTGCCGAAAGAGATAAAGAGGAGTAAAACAAAAAGAGGGAGAGAGAGAGAGAGAGAGGGAGAGAGAGAGAGAGAGAGGGAGAGAGAGAGAATGAGACTCAGCAATATAAGAAAAGACTAGAGAGTATGACCAAGGCTTAAAAAGCTTTAGCCTTGCACAGAAACACACATCCAACCACACACACACACACACACACACACACACACACACACAGCAACTTCCCTCCCGCACAAACACACAGACACACTGAGGCACACAGAGACACACCAGCAGCAAAGTATGGCCAGCTGGCAAGGTCTACTCCCCATCTCCAAGTTGTCATTGCTTATTAAAAAACCCAAGCATTCACTACAACGATGGTAACCGGGGAGGATGGGCAGGTTCCAACCAGCGTCTTGGCCCCCCAGCAGAGGCCCCTGGAACACCTCACGGGAGCCCCAATGGCACGGGGCTTCTGGCCTCGTCTTCCCTCTAGCCTGTCGATGTGAGTGTGTTGGGGGTGGGGGGTCAGCTTGGCAACTGTCGGTGGGTCGGGGACAACAGGTTCTGTTGAGGCCTGGGGGTATTTTCTACTCCTTGCCACTGAGCCAGACCTAATTACATAATGGTGTGAATTATTAAGGTTAATTTAGTCTAAATGGCGACGGCTTCGAAGGGCTCTTTGTCATTTATAGGTGATAAAGTGTGAGTCTAAATGGAGTATAAGTCAAACTTCTTTAGAATGGCCTTTAGAAATACTGTATGCTTTTACCTGAATGGTTGAATTTGTGGCTTTAGATAGCTGGCAGAGAGCAGGGGCATGAGTCATAAAGAACAGTGTCAGTACAGTACACTAGGATAGTTTGAGTAATATTAAGGTTAAAATCGTATTCAATACATTCAAAACCACCTCCATAATTAGTGCTAATGAGCGTAAACCACCTAGTAACACCTTCATTTGGTTATAAGCAATATAACTGAATATAATTGGCCAGAACTCTGATGTGCCCAACCAATTGTGATACATCAGAAAACTCAGACTTGCATGTGCGCAGATCTTGCTTTGCCTCCAGACCTTGTCACATTGTTACATACATACTTTGATACAGTTACACACTAGCAATTGTAATGAACAAACTAACTTGTAACTTAATTATATAGCATATTTCTTTAATATCATATAATATGTTTCACAGAACACAAAAGCAATTGCAGTGGCCAAAATAAACAAACAGGGCCGTAACTAATGCGATTTCTTATTCATTATTATCTTTTAATTGTATTCCACCTCCTGAGGCATGAGTTGTTTGTATGCAATAACGTCCACAACAATATGACTGCCTGGATTATGGTGCTGCCTCTGAAACCACGGGCCTAATTTCAAATTAATATTCACAACTAGGTAGTCAATAACTCAAAAGAAGACCAGACCTGCTATGGTGAAGCAATTTCATTTGAATTGAGAAATAAACACACAGCTATAAAACATTACTAAATTAAAGGAAAATGTATAATATCTGACAAAAATACAGTGCTTAAATATATAAAATAAAAAGGAACAAGCTGTTGGTGCTGAATGGAGCTACTGGTGTAAAGTGAAGTGTCAAACAGTACATGCCGTACACTAATATGCATACATTAGTCTATGGGTGTACTTCAGGCAATGCATAGCATTATGTTCGACATTAGAAAACTGGGCGTGTAATGACTTACATCTCATATTATACATGCACAATCTGCTGGGTTTTCTCGCCTTCGGGGGATGACATTGGTAAACGTGCAGAATCTATATATAGTGTTGGTAATCAACATGCACGTTCACATTATTAGTAGATATCGCTTACCTTCACACCTTTCTTTTATTTGTCTTTCATAAAGGTCAGCACACTGACTGACATGTATTAAAATTCCTTCTTCTCTATAATTAGCCTACATTCAGCAGACACATGTTGACATGCAGTAGGACATTTGATTATTTTCTGTTTGTTTGAATAACCCTTTCATCCATAAATTATGATAGCTTTGAGTGATATTTTTTCCCCTACGATTTTGGAAGCGCTAGGAGCTTACAAAAAAAATATGAGAGATGTAGAGAACGAGACAGAGAGAAGGACGGCGAGAGAGAACCATGATTGATAACTGTGAACAATGCAAATGTCAACTGCTGTCAGCTATGCATGCGCAAAGCATTGTGGGAAACAATGTTGGGTACCATGTGGGAACAGTCTTGGTTTACCAAGTAAACAGACAGAAAGAGTTCCCTGTTTGTTCAAAACCTCTATGCCCTAAAGCAATCATTCCCTCACCGCAATCTGTGGAGGAGCCCCACAAAAAAGGAGAGGATCTATTCCCCTTTAGGGTGAGTACACCATTGGTATTCCAAACCCCTTGCAGACACACCTCACAGAATTCACTGTGATAAGTTAGTTTGTCACCAAAGTTCATCGCCGATGTCTCACATAGCCGCGGGGCCCCTCAGCCATGAAGGTGCATATATATTTGGCTGGTAAATAATTGATTGGGGTGCCTTTATTAATTTTGCAGGCATGGCAATCATTCAGAGAAAGGGGGAGGGAGGGAGATAGAGGGAGAGAGACAGAAAGAGAGAGAGGGCGTTTTCTGACACTACGCTGCAGATCTACCGTAGCAAAGTGCACTGAATGTGGATGAAAAATGTCCTACTACAGGGGATATAAATGGCGTGTGTGCTGAGTAATGCTTCAATAGTTTAATTCGGGCACTTTATCTAGCCCCGTCTTTCTTCAAGCTAATATATCTGAGAGTGTGGAGGGAAAAGTGGGCCTAATGTGTTCTTTTTGTTGATTGACGTACACATTATATCCAAAAGAGCATTAATTCAAATAACAAACCAAAATGTTTATTTCCTCTGCAACTGTAAATGAGTAAACGCTAGCATAATTATTGGCCATGTATAATGTTTGTGTCCGTGTTTGTCACTAGCAAAGAGCTTCTAGTATTTGAGAAACCAGCTGTTGGTTAGCAGCTGAAAAGCATCATATATGACCTGGACAGATTAGGATTAACAGGCCCAAAGAGGACAGGTGTTCACTAACAACATAGTCCATACTGTAAATGCTCTGTGAAGCATGGCCACCATTCGGTTCCTGGCAACCTTTATGGTCATTGGGGAAGACCTTAACCCAGTAACATTTGGTTGCATCTCTTGTATGATCACTCTCACTAAAGATCGCAATTAGAGATAATATTATTCCAGCTGCTCCTTGAAATGGCGTCCATCATCCTTCTAATCGTGAGAAATTGTGTCACGTGTCATTATTGGACATGGTTGTTTTTGTCCAATAAAACCTAGTTTTTTTATTAGCCTCTTGGGATGCGGCCTTCCGGCCACTACAGCTGCAACCAGCACCCACATTTAATTCCTGCCAAAAGGAAACGGAGAGCAAAAAGAGATTCAACAGAAAAAGAGAGAGAGGAAGGGACAGAGTGAAAGTGAGCTGAGAAGGAGAAAGAGAGATCAAGAAAGAAAAGAAAGAAAAGAAAAAAAATGGAGAGAGCGAGAGAGAAAGAAAGAGAGAGAGAGAGAGAGAGAGAGGGACCTGAAGAGAGCCAAAGAGAGCTGGTGCTTCTTGCCAATGACAGACAGGGGCCTGTTCTGGGTCCAAGACCAAGAGAGGCTGTAGTTGATATTCCTGTCTCTCCTCAAGAAGAATGGAGCCTTGCCTCACTCCAAGTCCATCTGCAATGGGTGACTGAGTCCTCTGATCCATTACTTCTCAGTGTGAGAGAGAGAGAGTGTGTGTGTGTGTGTGTGTGTGTGTGTGTGTGTGTGTGTGTGTGTGTGTTAAGTGCTTGTGAAAGAGACACAGTAACTGGGCATGCGTTTGCTTGTGTGTTGGAATATTATTGTCCCTTCAGTGCTTTGTCCTATTTGCCTTTGAGAATCATAATAACATTAGTGTACAGTCGATCCATCGATGAGGGACACACTGCACTACAGGTGGAAGTCCAATGTGAAAATATGCTGCCGTGTGGCATTCCAGAGCATGACAACTCTGTTAATGTACAGTCACCCAAGCTGGACAAACAGCTGTAGCCCCCAGCCCAGGCTGCCATTTGCTTTTTGGCATAAGTGATGGGGACCACTTCTCTTTAGAGAAGGTTACATGATGGCCGCAAAGGAAATGCGGCCAAAAGGAAATGCCAGCAGATTGAAAAAGGCATTTTGAATGAAGTAGTTTTTTTGTTGTTTTTTTGCTGCCACTGCAATTTTTTTTCATGTGTACCAGAAGAACAGCAGAACAACAAGGGATGATGTATTGGCAATAGAGTCAGTATGTGTTAATGCCATGCTTGATACCTACTTGGAAAGTTTCCAGTGGTGAAAAGCCATTAAAATGCAGGCTGGACATACAACTGTATTTACTGAATGGTTTAAAAGAGGTGAGTATTGATTGACCACTTTTCCACTCACCATCTCTTTCGCCAGGCCAAATGGTAGGCTGGCATACATGGGATCTGAACTCAATGCAGATGACAAAGTGTGCGGTAACCTCATTAACTGACAAATGATATGAACTGTATGTTTTTTTATAGGATTCAATTTAAGTGATCAGATGCACAGTGGACTCAGCTATTTAACAACCTATGTCAACAGCTAGTTCTTAGAAAATGTAAGAAAAAATAGGAAAACAAGAAGAAAGAAGGAGAAAACGAAGAGAAGAGAAGAAAAAAAATAATAGTAGAAGAAGAAGAGCAAGATCATTCCATGTTAAGTACCAATTAGAAGAAGAGCTAGATCTGCACCTTTACAGACTTGTCAACATGGCATCATCAATTTCCCTCCCTAAACCAAAAACATGGCTCCTGGCGCAAAAGAGCTCGAGCTCCCCCCACAGTTAGCGGAAGGAAACACACGACTAGCAACTTGCAAAGGGAAAAGCCAACTTTGCATCATTTTAGGAACCTAGCACACGCGCATGTACTGTAAACACAAAAACGCAAACACATGCCAACACACACAGGGGTCTATGGGCACCCAATTCCCCCGGACTATAAAATATTATGCTAAGCATGTTTTGGAATTCAAAAGAAAACCTATGTGTACAGTATTCTCTCAGCTTGAAAAATGTGGCTCGTACATCGGGTACCTAAAACCAAACTGTTCTAATTGGATGTTATTTTGGTTCATTTGCATCCATGTAGTATGCCATTGTTTGACTTTGGACACGATTCACACAGAAGCAAAGTCTCTTTGAAAGGATGGGCTTTTGTGCGTGGACTGAAAACTGAACTACTCTGCTTATGTTCCTTTAGCTTAGATCTGCACTTATGCAAGGTATTATTGCAATTCACAAAAACTGCCAATGTGTCTTCCAAAATGTACAAAATAAACTATCAGCATATTCTGAATAATACCATAATGTAAAACATAAGCTATAATTTTCTCATCGTTGTTCATACCCATATGAATACACTAACATGCACAATGTACATAGCAAGGCCGTACACGTCCATAAACGCATAGTAATTAAAGAGAAGTTCAGCATATGAAAGCATTTACACGCATTGTAACACGCTGACCAAGCATGATTACCCTAGTTGTATGTAAATTGTCTATGCTCCATTTGCCTAACTTGCAGTCAGTGTCTTGAGCAGAAAATGGGGTTACTGAATTCAAATGTGGCAATAGGCTGGAGTAAAGGCTTACCTAAAACTGATTCTCTCCTCTTTGCGGTGAGTGAGGTCCAAGGCTTATTAGTTTTCTAGCCGACAACTTCTGCTGGAGCATATGTATCCAGTGCTCATGCTGGTGACTCAAACGGAGATGCTGGATTGCGGATGAGTTGGCAGTCCTTCTCATGCTCGAGAGAAAGAAATCCGTTGGTTCGGCGAGGTCGTACGCATTGATACAAATACAAACAGAGTAATCAATTCGACCGGTCGGAATGCAGGGATGGAGGAGGTCACTTGATCAGAGGAAAATATCCCGACGCGGTTTTTTTTTGCTTTTTTTTCGTTTTTTGGCGTTCGCGGGCTCGGTCAGGTTCGTGAATGCAGTTCTCGGGTGGAGACTTGAGAGACTGTATGTTGGGAACGATAGGCAGAGACGCACAGACTGAGGCGAGTGAGGCGCAAAAGAAAAACTAGGGGGAGGTACTGAGAATACATTTTTTTTGTTGTAGAGGACGGTTATGCTAGACAGTAAGGGGTGGGACTGGACAGCATGAGGCAAAAGACAGAGTGAGAGACATGGAAATATATGTTAGTGGATAAACAAAAGACCATGTCGTGACTTTCTGTGTTTTATAATAAAGATAGTCTTTAGACTTTATAAGAAGTGAGTGACAGAGTGAGGGGTAGACAACTCAAGTAATCCTGAACAATCCTGAGCATACCGATGAGTGAAACAGCTTCATTTGAAGATAATGTTTAAATATAACTAATTAAGTAGTGGGAGGGAATGAAACACGCTTATTACGTCATTAATCATTCATTTCTTTAGTGCAACTATCTCACTTCAAATCTGAAATGAGTGGCGTAAAAATTTTTATGAAAATGTATCTCTTTCTCTTGTTTTGTTTGTATCTCCTACACGTACAGCATTCGCAATTAAAAGAAGAGGACTGAACCGTTGACCTTGCATTAGTTCGCCGATACGCTGCAGGGGCGCTGTCCATGGTGCTGGTACGATTTCACGGGGTAGGGGTTACTAGTGTGCTGCTGTCCGTGGTGCTGAACGCTGCCACAACATTTATAAAACTATATGCAAATGCAATATTGCCACTCCCGTATTCTTTCGTATTAGCAATATGTGCACAAGACAACATCATACAATTGCATGGGGGCACTTCTAATGGTTGAAAAACCGATACAGCTTTTATCGTCACAGTTCTTGGCTATGCAACCATCTTCATAATTTTGCTTGGACATGGCAAACATTTCCAGTAGTTCGCTAGAGAATACATGTCATGTAAATACGTCTTTGTACTCCTTTGATGTCTGAGATTTATCCATGGTTGAAATCAACTACCGTTCCCCTTGATCAGCTTAACATTTACCTCCAACAAGGCAATCCGATCGCCCTTTCACTGTCTTTGATCTCTTACATGAGCTCCATGTATTAGTACCCACAAACACTTAGAACATATGTTTACTGACATACTCCCACTTTTAAATGTTGAAAACACAAATGCACGTATGCATGTATGCACGTATGCACGCACACACACACACACACACACACACACACACAACACACACACACACACACACACACACACACACACACACTGACACAAAGTCAGAACAAATATGTCCATAAAACTCAGGCCTGATGTAATTTCCAGTACAGGATTACAAAAGCAACCATAGAGTCACAAGAATTCCTGCATAAACAAACAGATCCTATCTCGGATATGTACTGCATAGAATCGACCGTTGGCGTGGTGTGTGCCACATGGTTTGAATAATAAGGCCTCAGCCCCCTCGTCAAGCTTTGCTATTGCACATCCCCTGTAGGTGCTAACTTCAGCTCAACAACAGTAATGATCTCAGGTCTTCACCATCCTCTGTCAGATGGCAAGGAGGAGCTGACTCCACGACCTGCCTCCCCAGAAAGACAGGGGTGTTTGCTAGACTGACAACCTACTAATGGCAGATCTCAAAGGCATAGAACAGCAGAGATAATCCTCGGTTTCTGTCCATGTTATTCTGCCTGGCCGAGGGAGCCTGTCACACACAGACACACACACTCGCGGACACAAGCTCACACACACACATACAAACACACACATTCACACACACACTTTCACACACACACACACACACACACACACACGCACACACGCACACTTTCACACACATCCACACACACACACACACACACACACACACACACACACACACATGCACAAATACTCAGCCTCGGCAGCAGTAGCCCTCTCTGGCAGAGCTGTGAAGGGGAAGACAGATGTCCAAATAGCCAGCAGGTCCATCCGTCATTCTATTTGCATGAGGCTGACTCTCACTCATGTTGAGAAAGGAGGAGGAGGGCGGGTAGAGAGAGGGGGATAACAGGGGGAAAAAAAGAGATATAGAATAAAGAGATAGAGGCAGAACTCTCATAACAAGAGAAGGGAAGGTGATCAGAAAAAACAACGGGAGGAGGGAGAGAAGTGAAAGATAAAGGATGATGAGAGGCAGCGAGGGAGAGAGTGAACGATAAAGTCAAGCAGGAATGGAGGAGATGTGGTTCCCCTGGTCTTCTCCCCAGTCTAATGAGAAACAATCTCATCTACTAAAGGTTGCCTATGTAGTCAGCCAGTCAGCCATGCCCAAACCACCGAGCATTTCCTGCAATGGCCAACTAATCAAACAGCCATTTTGTGTCAATGCTTAAGCACGGTGGCACCAAACCACAGGTTTAACCATGTGAACGCTTAGGAGAATGGCAGCACGATGAGCAGCCGTGGTGTCTAATGCTTCAACGCACTGATGCTGACAAAATCTACTGTAATTAACTTTATAATGAGTTAGAGGTTTTTGATTAAAAGGGGGAAATGTTAGATGAAAATATGAATAATGGGATAATATATTGGGTTTTTAATGCATGAATAAGACAAGAAAGAACAATCCCCCCCACAAGCATCAATCTCAAATACCATTGTGGGGTATGGTGTGAATTTTAAGGTTTGAAAAAAAGATGGCCTTCTATTGGCCAGCTTTAGGATCAAGGACTTCACAGGAGTAGCCTAAAGAGCTTGGCTGTTGCTCGGCATTTCACTCTGGAGCTGATATAGATAAACAAGTAACAAGCAGCAATAATTCCATCAGCACTAATGGTGGCCTTTATAGAAAGAGCCATAGAAATGGGAGCAAAAAATAAATAAATGACTTCCCACTTTGGGAAGTTAACGGGATTGCAATGAGGGTGGGCCGCCACGAGTTTAATGGGGACCATGGCTTCTTATAGTGTTATTGGTTTAATGATGGAGTTGTGGGCCGTTTTACTGTGCTGATGATGGACGTAGGTATGAATATCGTTGGTATGGGTTTCACACCATGGAAACAACAAACAATACACGGTGCCCTCATGCTAGCCTATTCATACTCCCAACTTGGCATTCTGTATTGGACAGAGCATGACAATGACATCAAAAAAGAAGCATTTTAATAATTATAATTCACATACTCTTACTCATGCTGGCTCTTTTTAATTTCAAGTAGAGTCCAGTTAATATATATGTGTGTGTGTGTGTGTGTGTGTGTGTGTGTGTGTGTGTGTGTGTGTGTGTAAAAAAATAATTTTAATTATTATAGTTCATGCTTTTACTTATGCAGGCTCTTTCTAATTTCAAGCAGAGTCCAAATGTTTCTTTATAAAACAGCGGGTGAACCATTTCTGTTTTTCTGTTGCTATGATTGGAAACTGTTTTTTTCAGTGCCATCTTTACTCCTGCGGGACAGCATTGTGTAACATGGACTTTGTACTTTCCAAAGGGCTCGGTAGGCACATCATTTGCATGGCATTTACATCACAAACTCCACTGCCAACCACACTGCAATCTCATCAACAGATTTGTTTCATCTACAGACTTTTTTTAGAACACCACTCTGTGCAACCTGATCCCCCTATTTTTAACACGTTACTTAGTTTGTTTGTCGTCAGTTAATTGCATGGGAGTCATTGTATCATGATCACACTGACTAAATGCATGCATTTTGCCTGGACCTCTAAATGTAAAAAACGTTTCTATAATGAGAGCCGCTCAGCATAACCTCACACTCCCTATAGCTCCAACGGAAGGCTCTGTGCAGTGCGAGCCCGAGAAGAATCCCACCACTAGTGTTACGCAGGGAGCAATCTAACACGAGCAAGACCACTCTCTCTTCCACCATGCTCTCGGCAAACACTGTGATATTAGCAAGGACATAGGTTGTGTTTACCTTTTGTGCCTGGGATGGGGTTTGAGGACTTAAAAAAATATATATATTCAAGGCACTTGCAGTGGGGAAGTGTTAAGCCCTGTGGTTCTGTGTGTGTGTAAAACAATAGGCAGTGATTAGGACGTGGCCATGGGCTTTCTGGTGAGTGGACTCAGAGGGAGTGTGGAACCGGGTGATCCCAGGTTGCTGCTTGCTGCCAAAATAGGCAGCAGGGCAGCCCCCCCCCCCCTCCACTGCAGTCATAGACTTTCCCTTTGCTCCCCACTCTCTCTGTATCACATTTGCTTTTGCAGATGATCTTCTACACATTTCTTTATTCCACTCGGTCTTTGTGTGGTGTGCCATCGTTTGATCCAATTTGCATTTCCGATCAATATCCGCCTTGAAATTTTTTTTCTTTTACTCCATTCCTTTGGATCCTTCTGTCCGATATCCAACATTCTGTCCCAGACTTTGTATTACCTATTTGATATTACCATTGATATCTCTATCCCCCTCTATTCTCTATTCCCTGTTCCCTAACGTTTACAAATATTTTTAGCTGTCCCACTTAATCATTCAAGTTATTTTGCCAACAATCGACTATGCACCCAAAGCAGCTCGTTCTGAACTGTTAAACTTCAAAGCAGATTACACAGGTGGCCTGTGTTATTTCTGCGGCCCCCATCTTTGGTGCTCTGCACGGTCTCCATGAAGTCTCTTTGTTTGCCGTGCTTCTCGACTGTCCCCATATTAAATCAGTGGTGGTGTTAATGAACTATTCGTGCTGATGATAATGTAATCACGAATAGCAGGAGTAAGGTTGTCGGAGCCTGGCATGGTTCTGTCCATGAGAGCTAAGTGTAAGATTATGTGAGGCGCTCAGTTTATTCTAAAACCGTCCAGGGGCCTGAAACTTCATTTGTAGGCCATTGTGTCTGTCGCCAAAACCTATTGAGTTGCACATTCGATCTAAACTTTCCATGGAGCTGAAATATAATAAAATAACAATGAATATTTATTTTAAACATGGTGTGTATTACCCCAGTGCAATCAAACGGTCTATCTGAGTTTTCCAAGGTGCTGAAATTGGAGATGCACATATAGTTTATTTTGCCCATTTGAGCAGAATATGGGTCTGAAAGCACAAAAGGAAAGTCTACCCCTACTGCTGTTCTTTTCTGCACCAATTGGTGACCCGGTCCAGCAACAATGGCAACGATAAAGAAAGTGCTTTCGCAACAAAAGCAGATCTAGTATATGACATTATATACAGTATAAATATCCATTTAAGAGGACATTGTACTGAACCTGAGGAACTCCAGTTGAGATGCTGTGATATTCAGGCACCAATCCTCACCCTGCCGCATCCTCGAAATGAACGATCAGGAATGACGTCAAAATGACAGTGTAGAACCTGAAAATATAGTTCTTCTTACATGTCGTTATTTTAGGTTATTCCCTTCGGGAAGCAACATTGCTTGTATTTATCTAAGGCTGTAAACGGACAAGCTGACATTATATTGAGAAACATTTATACAATTTCAGATATGATTGTAAGTCGTAAAGCAACATAATCGTGAGTGATAGTTCATATTTGAGGCTGAGTTTGTCAGGTAATCCCCACAATAAAACACACTGATGAATTAGTTAGCATTGCTGAGCCAGTGTACAAACTGAAGCGATATTCTGGAAATGGTTCGGAATAAATACAAATACTTTTTGGTCTGCTCATGATACCTAATTTGTACCATGATCTGTTTAATCACAATCTAGACACGTTGGGGGAAAAGAGGTCTTATTTGCCAGCCAGAGTGTGACATGTCAGAAACACTGACATGTCCTCATGACAGTTTCAAACTCTGACGTACCTCAACAGAAAATCCTCTGTCTTTATGTCAACCATAGCTTTTGAGTCATGTTTGAGACGCCTGTTCAGTAAAAAGCGAGCGCCATGGCTGTCTTTCAGGGAAAAACAGTGCAAGCGTTGTGTTTGACATGCACAAAGAACTGCTCAAGCTACTGTCAAAGACCTGTTATGGTTGCCGGCACTGCTGGAGTTGACTGCTGCTTGCATGTGGAATAAGGGGTCTAAGCCACGAGGATACACACCATTGTTATTTGCACGATGATTGACGTGCTGAGCTGCTGTTTCAATTACAGGCGTTTGAAAAAGGTGCAACTGATCCTGGGAGGCTGAAATTGACGTTTTTGGATGTTAATGTGTCTGTCTGTCTGTCTGTCTGTCTGTCTGTCTGTCGGTTCATCCTTCCGTCAGTCTGTCTATGTCAGCCAGCCCCCTTCCCCTTCCGGTCTCTCTCTCTCTCTCTATCTGTCCGTCTGTCTGTCCGTCTGCCTATCTTTCAGCTGTCGAAGACACCCACCCACACTGACACTCTCCGCTGAGTGGAGCGGGTCTGTGAGGGAGATAGAGACCGAGGGGGTCTTAAACATGAGTTATGTCCGGATGACAGCTCAATCTCATAGACAACCGTCGAGGCCTCGAGTTATTGGACAGTCATGCCGTCCGTCTGGCCGTGCACGGCCACATCACCCGCTAACGCGTCGATCTTCCGCCAGCTCTAATGTAATTAGTGTGGATCTCCCCGGACATCTTGAGCCCTTTGTTGTTTGCTAAATGTAATTAGATGAGATGAGCGTCGGTGAAGCCACGCTGTTCTAGGATCTGTGGTCCGGAGGACTCTGCTGTTTAGAAAATGGCAGCAAACAAAATCAGTCAGCTTCCTTTAAGCTGTGAGTGAAATGAACACGGCGCATGAAGACATTCAGGAGACACATGTAGACGTCAATTCACACACGCACTATATCCACATACAGACATATTTTAGCATACAGAAAATGTAATAAATTAGCTTGAAACACTGAGTTTAAGAGACTTAAATGCAGTTAATTGCTCACTCACTCACCTGCTTGCTCAAATGCTCTCAATCGCACAAACACTCACTCACGGATTCAGGCACCCACTCATCCCAAACTCTCGTACGCATGGGATAGAAAAGGATATGACATCACACCAAAAGTTCCCTCACACGTAGCGACCAAGCTGAGTAAAAGCAACTTTTTATTGTTGTAAGTGCAACCAGAGAATCTTGATTAAAACCGTCACACGCCTACCCGCATGTGAGACGGCTGCAGTGGGTGTGATCACACTGTCACATCCACTCGTTACAGATATCCCACCCAGCGTGCATATAGAGAGGCCTCTTCATCAGCTTATCGCTTAGTGACGCGGAAGGCAGACAGGATCTCTTGCTTTCCATTTAAAATGAAACGAGGGAGTTGGCTATGACACTTACCTTGCCAGCACCTAGAGAGCAAATGTATTATGAGGGTCTCTGGGTGCCCTTGCCATATGTTCTGCCTACAAGTAAAACAGTGGGACACTGTTAGTAATTGCATTACAAACAATTGTAAAATATGTTGAGAAAGAGATGCATAAGGTCACAGTCTGTTTAAATTTGCATACTGAAAAGCTATGATTGGAAAGTGTTTTCGTTACTTTCTTTTTTGCATTAAAAGCACAAAGAAAGGAGAGAAATAAAAACATGATCATCAGCAACTGCAGCAGAATTGAAAATACAATCAGGTGGTAGCCATCAGGATGTCCACTAATGTCCCATTGAATAATGCAAAGAAATGCTGCCATGATAGACCTTGGGAGACATACACTAAATAGTTCTTCACCGGCCTATGACTCAACAGTAAACAGAAATGGACTTCAAGATGACAGAACACTGATTGCGTTTAGAACGTAACCAACAGCCTAGCACATTTTCCCACTGGCTGTCTCTTTCTATCCTTTTTTTTCCCCTGCTCAAAGTTGGGAAAAACGGCATCAATCAATGTCTTTGATTGTTTGACTCACTGCAAGTTGTGAGAAGCTGTAAGTAAGCATTATTTAGCTGATACTTTTCTTTAGAACAGCATACCATTTAAAAGCACAGTCAACTACCACTTTGACCTTGGAGTAGGAAGAGAACTTCAGGCTGAGAATGCTTTTTCACAGCATAGCACCAACCTGCACAGTGTACTTAGTTAGCTCGGTGTGATTATAAACAAGGAATTATATATTTTAGCTGTGCTGTCATGGACAGTGACTTTTAATTCACGCTAGAACATCCTTCCGCGAATAATGGGCTTGCAGTTTTCAAAAGCTTGAATTGCTCTGAATTAATAATAAAGAAAAAATACTGACATGTGTTTGGTATAGCTTTTGGCTCATAATGGTTGCCTGCTCTGGCCCTTGGCCTCTCCCTGTTTGAACTTTACATTTTGAAAATGACAGGTTTCCATTATATACAACAGGTATGCCCAATTTAAACTAAGTTTACCAATAATACCAGAAAATCTCACCAGTCGGCCTGAGCCAAACTGTCATGCAACGTCACAACAAGGCACGGCTCAATAGCGAACCAATTAAATCAATTATAAATAAACTATATCGTATGTCCACGGGTTGCATTTTCTGCCGTTATCAAGTCTAGCTGTGCTTTGATAACTCCAACTGTGCTGTTAGGTTCCAGCTGGTTAGGGGGTAAAATTCTGTCTGCTCACTGCTTCAGAAACGGCCACCGACTACTTTGTAGGGTAAACTGAGTGTAAGAGATGAACTCAAAACGATCCCTCTGTAAGATAGAACAATAATTATATATTTTTTTCACAGCGCTGATAGGCTACATTAAGCCAGTGAAGAGGATCCTAATCCCTCACTGTAGCACAAGCAGCAGTCCATGATTAGCATATTTATGATGCTGGATGTTATTATTGTTTGGGTAGACCCCCATGTGGATAACCTGATTTGAATCTATTTTCATGCTGTGTGAAACAGACGGGCACTAAGCAGTTAAGAACGTTGGCAGCATGGGAATACTGAAAAGCTACCTTGTTTCAAGCATGGAACTTGTCAAAACAAATAACTCCCTCGTCTTTATTCATTTGGATTTATTTTGCCCTTAAATGAGACATTGTTAAATGTTCCGACTGTCCTATAAAATATTCAGTTTATTTTTTTATCAAAGCCAATTTGGAGTTTTACTTTATGCGAACACCTGTCATTTTTCATGTCCCTGGGGACACAATTTGCACTACTAACAATCGCAGAGGAGAACTCAATACTTGCTTTGTGGAGATTGAGGTAAGAAAATTACTGAAACATTCTGATCAAGTTTTTGGCTTCCAGCAAGGTAACACTTAAGGACATGGTGAATTAGCTACTACACAGGCGCCTGAAAGACCTGAGCTGGACATTTCTTGAAAAAAAAATTCATCCAATCAAAACCCCACACTTCACTCCATCGTTAGATTAAGAGATGTTTTGGAAAACAAAACATACAAATGAAATCTTATTCATACGGCTGTACACTCAGAAAACAGCGCAGATGAAGGAGCTTGCAAAAGTGTTTATTGAAATCAAAACTAAACTATTGTAATAGAAACTAAACAAAGACTTCGATAACACATAATTTCAAACAGTTGCCAACAAGTCTATGTGCTCCAGTTTGCTAGTAATGAACACCAAAACTCAAATTCAAAAGGTACTTTTTTTTTACAATAATAACCTAATTGTGGCTACCCAGCCTCATACTGAAATGTCTCTTATGAATATTGAAACCCAATCCCAACAGGCCATTGGCCCAGCAATTAACAAGAAACTATTTGCGAGGAATTGCATAAAACTATTATGTAAGGAAATGATTTTGTTTGTTTGTACAGTCATTTCTCTCTCAATCTCTCTCCCTCTCTCTACATAAAATGACTAAGAGAAACCGACAAAAAACATATCTGCTTGTTTTTCTGCCCACAATAGATCCGGCAAAACTGTATTAATTTGGGTAACTGCTCAATTAAAAGCAATGAAGCCTACCCTATGTTATATTTGGATCTCGCTCAGACAGACGGCTCTGTTTGGATAATTTAATAAATAAAACATAGAGTGTGTGCAAATAGTCCACGAGTGGGTGAGTTCTGAAAACTGAATGCAGCCCCCTGGGCAAACACCCTTTTTACTGGAGAGATGCATTAAGTTAGACTTGTAAACTATGCCTAGTTTGTCAAAAAAACTTCTAGGAGCTATATATACACACACATATATACATATTATATATATATATATATATATATATATA
>JAVQIZ010023575.1:0-17059 GCA_036023535.2 Galaxias brevipinnis | reverse complement strand
ACACACACACACACACACACACACACAGTCTTCTGGCTTTATCAGTCACCCATCTTTGAGCTCATATCTGCCTAATCAGTTCAGCAGCACTTCTGCGTATGAAGTGTCCAGTCTCTCTCTTGCTCTGTCTATGGCTGTATTTGTTTTGCAGCACTCTCTACAAACACGCACGCACATCCACACATTGTGTCCCCCCTCCCCCCTCACCTGATCCTGAGAAGCTGTCTAGAGAGGCGTCTGCTACCGAGGTGGCGATTTCGCTGCTGCTCATTGGCTCTGTTTTAACTGCAAACAAAGAGGCCACACCATCACCAAAGGCACCAAAGTAAGGTCTGGGAATCTGTTCTACTACACACAACTACCACAGACTCTCACACCTATTGGAGTTTGCTTAAACAAACAAACAAAACAAAAAAAGAAGGTAAAAGTAACTCAGAGCAGAACCCAAAAAAATAACTAAGGGGGAAATATACGGAGGAAACAGTCAAACAACTTTTACACTCCTTTCACCTACAGCCTTCATAATATCTTTGGCCAAATTGAACACATTTACAATTCAAATTGGGTTTGTAGAGGTAAGCCTCAACAAGGTGCTTGGCTGGTGCCAATAATGTACAAGCCTGTATAATGAGTGATACTCTCCAAACAATTTAGAACATGTTTTTACTATTACATTGTATAATCAAAATACAACATGGAGAAAAACTATTATGAATGCTGTTTTATTGCTACACCACTGAAGCCCTAGATAACCCCGTCCAATGTTAAGCCATGCACCTCTTTCAGTCATGTTAAAAAACATTAACCTTAATCAATCTATGCCAATGTACACCTAATTTAAGAATTTCATTTATGCAGTTCAAATTTATCTGACTTCATACTTAAAAGTCACTTATTGGCTTACCCCAGGATAAAATGTAGCGTCAGGGAAAAATAGAACATAGTCAGAGTCATTCGTGAAAATGTGCCCAGCATGGAGACTGCGTGGGCAGGCAAACAGGATAGAAATGTCAAGACAATGTATGGCGTATAAAATCTGTTCAAAGAGTGGAGCGAACGCTGTTTGACCTGGGCTCCTCTAAACGACTGGAGCATTGGCTCTGCACAGACAATTTCACAGCTATCTGACAGCTCAGGAATCTTTGAAATCAATCTATTTCACTTCAGGCGGGAAGGCGGGGGATGGGGGGTGGGGAGGGGGGGGGGGGGTTATTCTGGCAAAACAAATTCAGAATGTGGGCAAGGGAGTCATGCTCTGTGGAATCCCTCATGGTTGAGGAAGCCATTGGCTGTCATGTTTTACATGTTTCTGCTATGCTCTGCTATGTACAGAAACATATGTTGACAGTGAAGGATTTTTTTTTTTTTTAACAACACACCAACATTTCTAAAAGTTACAGATAAGAAAACAGTGGCACAGTCCATGCATAAGCACACACACGCACACACTCAGATAGGAGCTTACAATAATCACTGTATTCAGGAAACAGCATGAAATGTCCAACTGAATGCTACGATGCACAGTTTTGCTTGTCCACAGTATCAGTAACACCATTTATGAACAGTAGAAACGAGCCAGTCTCAAACCATGCTTCAAAGAAAAGAGAGCAACAATTAAACGCCAAGGAGTTTCCAAATGAAAGGCACAACAGTTGAAGCACCTTTTGAGTTTGACAGATCCAATATCGTTGTTTTTTTAATATCTAATCGTCTTTATTTTTCAATACGAGTTCATTTTGGTTTAACAGGAAGTAGAGAGTAAAAAGAACCACAAAAAAAAAATCCCTTTTTTTTTTTTTTGGGCTCTTTTTCATTCTACTCAAAGAGAGCGCCAAGCATTGTCCTTTCATTGTCACTAGGAGTACACAAACCTGCAGCGGACTGTGAGCTAGAACTTAACAACCAGTCTGCTGTGGTAAGCATTGTGATGTTATCACCTATGGGAAAGAGAGAATGACAGAGGACACATGACAATTGGTACCAAGCCTACGGGTTCTTTGTCCTGCGTAGGAGAAATACCTCAGGGCTCAAACCACAAGCTAGCTTTCCTCAGACGATTACATTATATGGAAAGTTTTGAGTGTGGGTTTGTAATAGGGGCATGCCAACTTGCCTAAACAAGGGCTCAGCTTTTAGCTTAGGCCCATCACCTAAGTAAATAAGCAGATTCTGCAACAGCCACATGCAAAGTGTCACCCTTTTCCTATTTGGTGCTTTTGAATAATTACCTGGTTGAGTAAATAAACAGCAACACATAAATATAAGTATTAGCATTTATTGTGCGTATTTGCAAATCAGACACCTATAAAATGCCTAAAAAGGTCTTTAAATAAATTTATTTGGTCTATCAGTACTGTAACCCCTGTCACACACCATTATTTTACTGTAAGCTGTTGATAACAAATCCTATTGTCAACAAAGTAAGACCTGAGTACTTCATATTGTCACTCAACGTGTTTGACGACTTAACAGAGGCGTACATGCAGCAAAAAAAAGAAAAAATAAGTCCCTATCGGCCTAACATGGAGTGCTAGCAGCCCACCAACACAACCCGGCATACTTCATTTAGCATATGAGAAAGAACCACAGGAAAAGCCCTCTGCACATACCTTCAGTGCCATTGGGTGTCATGGAATTGTTATTGATATGGGAGTTGTCGAGGTTGGGACCATTAGGAGATTCACTGCTTCCACTTACTCGGCTGTGAGGACTGGCAAGATCCTGCATTTCCATAGACCTGACGAGAGACAAACGCACGCACGCACACGCGCACACACACACACACACACACACACACACACACACACACACACACACAAACATGTACGTGCATACACACAAACACACACATAAATTAAGTTACACGCAACTGGTCCAATTCAGGAAAATACATGGATTAGAACCTCAATTTATAGATAGATAGGTAATATTCCCTATTGTGGTAAATATAGCATAAACAATACCTTTGGCCTAAATATATAAATCACAATTGTACATTTAAAGTAACGTACAAGTGCAATGCAGAATAATTGTGACATTAGAAAATAACCATATAAATCAATTATGAATCCATCAATTCAATTTTGTAAATTTGAATAAAGCTCTAATGAATATAATACATTCATGAGCAAAAAAACTAATATGTTTAATAAAATGTGTTCTGCATGTAAATACAAATATATACATAAAGATATTATTGTTGATTACTAAATTCTGTAAATTAGAAAAAAAGTAATATATAAGTAATTATCGCTAAACAATTATGTTAGATGTACATTTATAATGTTCTAATTTACCAAGTTGCATCCTATAATGGCACAGTAGACTGTAAACACATGTCCCCGTAGTTTGAGGCTGTGGTTAATGTGCTTGTTAAAAGTGCAGCACTCTAACTGATGATAAGAAGCCATGCTTCAGTGTTGGGAGATGACAAGTTCACCAAGCATTTGTTTGCTCTGGCAAGCTCCTTAATTGTTGCCGTGTTTACATTGAATCGACCACGCCATTGAAAACATTATTCTCTCTTCTCATTTGCGTGCTCAGTGGATTTGATCAAGCGTAGACAATTGAGGCAAGAGCCGGCAAGAGTGATTCAAATGCACGCCCGCAAATTCAAACTCACATTTTTCTTCGTCATTGCAAACAATCTAATACTAAGCTAATGGAATTACTGCAAAATGTTTTGTAAATTATACTGCCTTCTCCAATTAGACTTAAAGACCCTGAATATATCAACACATATTTATTTATTTCGAGAGACATTAAGAACAATCAGATAAAATCTGCATACAAACATTTTGGTGTATCTGGTATTAATCTAATTTAGAAAATAAAAAAATCTGTTTCCCTTTTCCCCCTAAATAAAACATTCTAATTGCAAATTAATAAAAAGTTGTGGTATTTTCCTTTTCAACTAGACTGTTGGATATTCTTATTTTCAAACATAAAGGCCCCATGTTATCCTAATGGTGTGACGATAAAAGACCTATCCTGATATCAGTCTCGTTAACCTCTGCACTGCAAAGGTCTGGCATATGAGGCCCTCCCCTTATATGCAAAAAAACTCCCCCCCAAAAAAAAAAAAAATTTATATATATATAACATAGACCATAGAAAATACACAAGCTCTGGCTTAACTCTTATAATTTTAAACTGTCAGCACAACATCTCTCTTTCTTCTCTCCACCTGTTCAAAACAACTTTAGCCTGCTCTCGCTTTCAAACATGCCACGGGCTAAGGAGGGCTGTCTGACTCTGTGGGAGCCCCATCAGGGGTCCCAGTCCCCCCGATCCCCCAGGGACCTGCACCTCTCTGAGGCTGCTGGCTGGCACACACTCAACTCTGCTCTTACCTGGACCCGGATGGCTCAAAAGTCCCCTCAACCACACTGTCGCTTTTTTTTTTTTTTTTCCACCTGCCCGAGTCGAAAACAATGTCCCTCCTTGTTATTTCAGCTCTGTGTCACAGTCCAGACCCATCCATGACACAAAAGAGCTTGTCTGAGAAAACATTATTGTTATTCTGGAGCAGAAAGGGAAGAGAGGGGCAGCCGGGAACAGAGACGCACATTGTCTCGGAGCTCGAGTACTCTCTGCTGTTGTTTCCTCCTCTAGACCCTCCCTCCTCCCTGAACCGAGCGGAGCGAAGCAAAATGAGGGAAAGGTGATTCATCATTGGTCTACGACAGCTGCAAACTGGATTAGCCCTCCCCCAATCAACATGCAAAGCGGCTTAGCCAAGGTAAGCAGGAAGGGGAGGGGGCGGAGGAGAGGGGAGGGTTGGGGGGAGGGTTTGGGGGAGATTGGGGGGGAGAGGTAAATGGGTGTGGGGGCCAGTGGAGGGTGGAAGCGCCTGCCTGCCTGCCTGCCTACCTAAGATAGCCGGCTAGCAGAATGAAGATGGGACTTGTTGAGCAGAGACAAGTCAAGTGTGACGCCCCTAGCATCTTCAGTAGATCTTTCATCCGCAATTGACACTATCTGAATTTTATCTGCAGTCCTCCTTCGGGGCCACTGACAGCTGCTAATGAGCGTCAGAGCGGCTTCTCGCCAGCTTTCCCTAGCCTGGGGCCACGCAACAGCACACCTCAGATGGCGCTCAGACAACCTAATGCACAGGAAAAGGGCCAAGCTTCTACATGCATATATATATATATATATATATATATATATGCACGTTTCTTTTAGTTATTCCTTGTGTAGGAGCTATACTATGCTCCTAAGATTAAACACACACACACACACACACACACACACACTCTCTCTCTCTAACACACACACACACACACACACACACACACACACACACACACAGGTACTTCAGAGGTCTCCCAGGTCAGCGTTGCATCCCAGACAATAAAGGTGCCTGGATGAAGAACATGGAGTGCTTATGGAGACACATGTGTTTTCTATGACGCTGTGAATGCCTCTATTACTCTGCAGGCTGACAGTTACATTGTGCTGTCTACTCCTGCACTGCTCTTCTCTCTCGACTTCAAGCAAAACCATATACACGCGAGGCTATAACACTACATCAGACCTGACTCTAGCCCACCATGTGAACAGGGTCCAGAAGAGGTCAGGGGTATTCGACCGGTCAGGAGAAAAATAATAATCCATATGAGAATAAATCGTTTTTAAAATCCAGGCATGCATTTTTAATGGCTGGACTGTTTACATGAACCAAGGTAACCGGAGATGTACAGACTTTAAGGCTTTTTTGCTCTTCACTATGCAACAGAGACTTTATGAATAACACTGCAGCTTTAACACATTCATTATTTCTCCATTCAGCCATTTTAGCAAAATAACCCATTACATGTCATCTTCAGTGAAAGAAGCCATAAGCTACGCGTCTCTCTGCTCTGCCTGACTGCACCACAGTGGAGAAAGGATGCAGTACACTAAGAAGGCTATGGACCAAAAGTCTATTGAGGTAAGAAAATGAAACAGCAAAAGAAACACACCATCGGATAAGAAAACTGGAAGAGAGAGCAGAGATAGAAAGGTAGAGAGCAGGTGAAAAAAAAGGGGGATGGACAGAGTGAGGGAAAGAAGAGAGAGGTGTTGGGCATGTGATAGCTGGTGTTTCTCTGTTCTGAGTGGAGTGTGCTATGAAGCCGTGACCATGCTGGTTTGTGACTCAACCATAGACAGCTCCGGCCAGCCATGAAGGGAGACAGGTGATCAGAGTGGTGAGACGGGTGAGACCAGGGTGCAGGAAGTTTAAGAGGCAAAAAAACAAAACAAGACGCTCTCTTGCACCGCTAAATATTTATTGTTTAAAAAAGGACCGCATTCAGCATCTTTGATGTGCTTTCCAGTTGTACCTGAACCGCCAAGTCTTTGAAGCTAGCAGAACAAAGCCAAGCTAGACGGAGCGTTGGAAGTGTCATCGAAAGAAGAAGAAAAAAAACAGAAGAAGGAGAAGGCTAAACACCCTTCACTCACGGCTGTATGCAAGTCTCTTTTTGTTTGGCATTGCTTGTTTCAAGACCTGTGCTTCCAACAGCAAACACAGAACCAGTCTTTTAGCATTGATCAATTGTCACGTAGATTAAGACACCTGGTTCGTTATCGCAGGTTATACCTGTATCTAACAACGTACGTACGTACACACAGCCACAAGACACACATTCATATTTTGAGTAGTGTTATTATTTGTGTTCAAAAAGATGCATGGAATTTATCTGAACAATACACAAAGGGAATTCGATACAAGACTGGGACATTTGGTAATATCTCGGAATTCTTGTTTTCTTCCCCTTATTGCTCGTAGAATATGTCAATACTAAAGAACAAAAAAAAAAGTAATCCTATGGGATTTTACAAGCTACATAAACCATGTGTTCAGAGTTACACCTTTTAAAAAACAATGCTTTAATCAAAGTAACTTTAAAACATCTAATCCCCACTTAAGCTGGTCAGCTGAATCCGCATGGTGGCCTAGAAAAAATAAATCCACTCACGAAGAATGTAGATACAGACAACAATTGGAGACAGATGTGAGGGGAATTAGATATAGTTTACAAAATGCTACACTTCACTTGTGTCTCTTTGCATGGCTGAAAAAAATGAATGTTGCCAACATTTGCAACACTGATAACATTTACTTTGATACAATTGAGATTTTGAAAAAAAAAAGTTTCTGACACATGCTTCAACCTATAAAATAGGTTTGTACAAAATTTGTACAAAATAAGATTTGTAACTAATAAATTTTTTTATAAAAGGCAGATTTTTACTTTCTAGATAAGAATGCATATTCATTATTGTGATGCAAATGCATTTGCAAATTCTACAATTACGTTAATAAAAAGAAAGTGTACTAATAATATTTAAATATATTTAATATGTGTGGACACTAGATACTTCATATTTAGTTTGATTAGGTTTGTTCATTGATATGTATATTATGGTTTGATGAGTGCTGCTACAGTGTGAATTACCAGTGAGACTTAAAACTAGGTACAATAATGAAAGGAAACACATGAGATCTACTAGTTTTAGATTTTGTACTTATCTGTAATTAAAACTCAAACTCTTAACAGATGTGGGGGTTTGTTGACTTGCAATTTGTCTCTCTCATTTTGTTAAATCTGACATGGTGCTCCAGCAATTCGCTGAATAGCTACATTAAATCTGTTAATACTGTGCTCTTCAACCCTCGAAATTATTTCCAGAAGGCCAGTTCGTCTTTGAGGGCCCATCAAACAAGATTTAAGGTAGACATTTTATCCCACCCTGCCTTCGACTGAGACCACCTTAGAAAGAGAAAGGCAAAAACACCTCGAGAGATAGAATGACAATAATAGAACTCGGAGCAGAAAGAAAAAAAATATATAATAATTTATAGAGATTAACCAATTATCTAAATCTTTAAAATAAAGAATAGGCTATATTAATATAATATTTGATCAATTCTTTTTTTTAATTTACGGAAAAAAACGTTTTTTTTTGTTTTTATAAGTATACTATATTAAAGGTTGAGAGTAGTAAACTTTACCTTTTCACATATTCCATTACCAAAAAATTAAGAACAGTGTGGGCTGTGAGATTCCTTAATCTTATTCATGGCAAACAACGTGCAATTTACAAACAAACATATATAAGTGGCCATTGCTGATAGAGAAGTAGGAATGGTAATCAAAGGATCTCCTAAAACTCACTTCCTGCTCTTTCACACACGTTTTTAGATCCACACAGCCGTCTGTTAACAAAATAACAACCCTCCGTATTTAGTAAACAAACCTGGACCACTAATCGCACAGTACGGGCTACCTGAAAGGGCTCTTTTATACCCCTGCACTCCTTCCCCACCTCACTTCCCCTCTCTCTCTCGGCCTCTCTCTCATGATGTACCGAGGCCGTCCGCATCAATTAGTTCAGTGTGTCTTTCACCATGCTCCGTCCCCACTCCAGGAGGCTAGGACAGGGACTCAGTCGGTCACACACACCCATGCGGAAGGCATCAGGCCTTCGGCAAACAACGCCTCTGTCACCGCCAACTACTCGGGCTTCCACTACGTGGGACTACTGCTGCGCACACACACACACACACACACACACACACAGCTACACGGGCCAGGCAAAGGCAGGCACGATCTCTCCCAGCGTGCACCTTATTAAAGCAAATACAGAGAGTAAACAAGCCAAATCAGCCCACTCATTATCTGTTAATTGGATAAACAGTGCTATTGTGTGAGTGAATGGTTGCAGCAGGCTGCCACGCACAGCCTGCTCTTTGTCCACAAAGAATAGAGGCCTTCTCTGCAGCAGTCCGACTCATTTATTGCATCCCACCACCCCCTCTGTCTCTATTGATTTGATGAACTACCTAATGTGTTTTCTGAAGTTACAAAACCAAAAAAAGAAAGAGATATAAAATTTTTTTATAAAAGAAGTCTCCATTTTAGAAAGATCAAATTGCCAACCCACGCGGAATTAACCTGACTCATAACGTAGGTCGTGATCACAGACATTAAAGGCAGTGCATACTTCAATTAGTGAGACTGGATTTTACCTAAAGTCACTCATCTTCACTCCACTGCATTATCCTACAGAGGGGGAAAACAGCGTGAGCAGGCCTCTGCGCTTATTGAGGCGTTTGTTGTCTGACAGACGCTGGTGCAGAGAGCGGGTCCTCCTGGGGCTCCCAGAAGCATTCCTTGCTTCAGCAGATGGCATTAGATGTCAACTACTTTAACTATGTTGGTCTTGTTTTGTTTTTAGTTTTTTTTCTTGCCAGTCCAAAAAAGACTCCAACACTCATTGGTATGTTTTAATTTTTCAGATAGAGAAAGTAAAGCTCTTCAGTGTCCAATCTGACTTGAAACAATTGTGCTTTCTTTTTTACGCTGCCTTGTTTTTTTGGTCTAATTAATTGCAACCATTATCAATTGCAACTGAAGGGAAGTTGCAACTGCAGCTAATTGCAACTGTTCTTTTATTTAGACATTTTAAAAAATGTTATTAAGTCAGTCAGTTAATTTTTAAAGGTTTAAAGTAAGTGTGAGCTCGGTTGCAGAGGATTACCTAGTGGTAAATAGTACCAATTTTGTTGTATGCAAGTGACATCATATTTACTGTTGATAAAGGTAACAACTAATTTAAATTGCTTAGTAAATTATTCTTTATGTTAATACAACTGAATCTTTTTTATTATGTACTTATAATATGATAAAGTGGCTCATTAGCATTTTTGGAGAAAGTATAATTGTTTTGTAATTATGTCAACACTAAATTTGTCATTTTAAAAGGGTTAAATACTCCTCATATTTAAATATTTTGGTCATAAAATACCATCACAAAAATGCAGTTTAATAGTAGAATATAACATAATTACTCCTGCAGAGTAATACAGTTATGTATAGAGGCAAGTGGTTTATTTATAAATTTCCTTTTGGTTCTTAAAAAGACAAAGTAAATATAGCTGCCTGTAGTCTAAATCATTTTCAACCAAAAAAATCCTTTTGAATAGAAAATGTATTATAAAGCTTCATCCAACCCACTCCTTCATAAAAAATACAGCCATGCCACTGCCAAACACCTAAGACATTAAAAAGTCAACAAGCATAATTACAAAGACATGAAGCAGAGTTAGTAAAACAGCATAACCCACTGTCTCATATATTCAAAGTCATACTCACTACAATTATAGTTGAATCCTCGTACGTTTGCACTTATCCCTTCTTATAATTCACTTGTTTTTTGTCTTGTGCAGGGCGTTTGTCCAGTCCAGAAACTAAGAAAGCTTTCTGAAATAGCTCAACTTTGGCTTTGATGGAATAAGTAACTCACAAATTACCGCTACAAGAAAACCTTTTTCTTTTTCATTTTAAGTGTTAGAACCCATGGAGCCCCGCGTTGTATCTCAGGAGACCAAGACCGAGTGAGAACGAGAGTTGTCCGATTACTGCTTCAGGCAGTGACTAGAGTCTGTCTGAGGAAGAAGAAGAAAAAAAAGAGAGAGAGAGGGAGAGAAGGAGGGAGGAAAGCAGAGAGGGAGGGAGGGAGGCTGCTGTTTGAAAAAGCGGAAAGTTGCTCCGTACACTCTCACAGGAAGACTTTCGGACTGGAGGAGGCACGGGGGAGTTCTGCCTCACACCAGCTCTCCATATGTCATTCACTCCCAGCTTTAAGCAATAGAGCCCCTTCCAGATTGTATCAGTGGTCCTAAGACAATGAAATGGCCGACCCCTCCAGCAGCTTATCGCCTGTCCTCTGGATCTCCAGACTCCGCTCACACAACCCGTGTGTTTTTCAAATTTTTTTTCTTCTATCTTCTCTCTCCCATTGTTTTATTTCTGTCCACAAACCACATGTTTCTCAGCTTTGTATAGCCCAGGCCATGCTGGTCAGTGTGACAGGCGAACCTTAGCAGGTAGCTGCGGTCTAGCTCAATAGGGAGCTAGAGCCATACTGGAGGGAGAGCTGCCGGGCTGCGTCTGTCCATTAAGCAGACTGGTGGAAGTCCTCCATCAACACATACCCGCCATGTCTGTGTGCTAGGTAATGACTGCCTGCTGTCCCGCTGCAGAATATTATTTCAACTGTTCAATAATGTCTACAAGGCTGGATGCATACCACACTCTGCATATCAATGCTGGAGCCAAGCTTTGCACAATTTCAATTAGATCTGTATTTTGTTTTGCTTACTACAAGGGGAAATAAATATTTGTGATTTGATTGGTTGGGCGTTAAATGAACCCTCTCCCCCACAAGGTGTTAATATTATGAAATAATCTGAGAGGGAAATACTGGAACTGGACCACGTAAAAATAATAAGTAAGGAAAAAGGAAATCTTACATTAAGTACAATAAGGAGGTGGTGAGAGACGTGGGCCATGCACTCATAACTGCAAAGAGTATTAGTGTGTTACAGCAGCAGTGGGTGGCTGAAATATTCACAGCAAACTGGAGAGGATTCTCATCCGTACTGCCAAGTAGCAAATCATTTTGGTTAAAGATGCAATAC
This sequence comes from Galaxias brevipinnis, assembly GCA_036023535.2. Taxonomy (NCBI): domain Eukaryota; kingdom Metazoa; phylum Chordata; class Actinopteri; order Galaxiiformes; family Galaxiidae; genus Galaxias; species Galaxias brevipinnis. The sequence continues at coordinate 5,583 of JAVQIZ010023575.1, read as the reverse complement.
AGAATTGCAAGTGAGGCAGAGGGCTTTAGTCGTGTAGCTTTGTATCTTCCCAGATGTGACAGATTTTGAGTTTGTCTTTTAGGTTAATCGTTAGGTTGACTTATACTTGGAGAGTAATTCCCCACGAGCAGGCCAAAAACAGCAAACCCCTGTTGTACAGAGTCAGAAACCCACGACGCTGCACTATGTCTTTTGTCTCAATACACTGTGCTATCAATGTCGTGCAAGTCCAGCGAATACAAGCACGATTTTCCAATAAAAAAAAAAAGATACATGCATACAGGTGAATCCATAAGATTAAATCCCAAAATCAGAAAATGAAATATATTGCAGTTTGAAAAGGTTCTTGATACTTCAATTGACTTATAAATGCTTTGGGGATTCTCAAGAAACTATTTATAATAGCTGAGGGATACACATGCCAACTGAGTTATTGCATTTATTCTCTCTTTCAATGAACAGCTGTGTGAAATTAGCTAGCATTGCAATTTTGCAAGTGAGTTATTTTCAAATTGCATGGTATGAATACCCACAGTTGTTTATATCTCAAAGCCTAAACTCATATTTTCTTGTGCTCATCTACCACATGCCCTGTTAGGGCACAGTGTGTTTCGAATCAAGTCTTAAATCCACATTCAGTGTTAGAAATGTTTGGGTATACTTTGTATTTTTTTTATATAAATAAAATCAAAGTCTATATTAACAAAGGATGATTCAAATGCCTACTACATTTTGTTAAGCCAGTAAGAGAAAACTTGAACAGAAAGGATAAAAATATTAAAGAAGGTATAAATAAACACGTTATATAAAATGGAAATTGACAGTAGACCAAACAACCATAGGAACACAAAGGAACTGAATCACAAAATGTAATGAGACACCAAGAAGATATATTCTAGAACAATAAAACAATTTAGCAAGTGAAACCAAAAAAAAAAAGATGGCTAAATCTGCCAAATGGGAGCTCAACAAAAGATTCACTGATACTGTTAGACTGTCATCAGCGCTGAAATGTTACTTGCCAAAAATTATATCAAGAGGGAAATATGAGAAGTAGGCTAAGATTAAATGTGAAGCCGTTCTTTATTAAAGAATATCTTGATGGGACTATGGTCTTCATGTGGGGCTGCAGGGATGCCTGTCTGCAATTTAGAGTGAAGAGAGATATGCAGTGTCATCCCTTGCCAACAGGTAAACTACTCAACTTCCCTAAAACATTAACATATATTCCAAATAAGGAATACAAGCCATCAGCAGTGCCCTTTATGGAACATTTTAGTCTACATGTGTTAAGCTTCCGTGATACAACATTTTTTCTTCCAGTATTCTGAGGTAACGTAAGTTTACATTGTTTGACGAAGAAAGCACAAACAGTTTGAAAATAACAGGCACAGTGTGACAGATGATCAAGTGACACTGATGAAATTACATACTAATACTCTAGTGAAACACTGCTAATATTTTCATATGCATATTCAGGAAAATTGTTTGGGTAAAGCACCTATATATTTACACAATGTCACACTTTGGGCAGATCAAGTTCCTGTTTCTGTCATGAGTCTCAGTAGTGTGTTACACCCAAAACCTTCCCCCAAGGGATGAAATTTGAACTTGGATAATTTAGGAGGGAAAAAATAAACTTTTATATTTTTATACAGGCTTTTGCAGGTTAAGTGTTCATCTAGAAAAGGGGGGGGGAAAACGTACTTCCCTGTTTCGGCTCAAATGGGAAAGAAATTTGTCCCGTAGTTTCTAGCTCATTATATGGAATTAGATATTTGTGTTCTTCCTAATTAAAAAACCAAGATGGGCTGATAACATTATGTGTGCTTGTCTCTTTATTTAATATGTTTATTTTACCTTTTATCTGCACTGTCCACTATTTTTGCTGCAACAATGTAAATTTCTCCGCTGTGAGACGAAAAAAGGATTTCTGATTCTGATTCTGAAAAACATATTCACACACTTATTCAAGAAAAAAGGCTTAGACATCTACCAGACTTAAAACACCTATGTTAAACATTAACCATCAATGTAAAACCAAGTTTTCATTGATCTCTAAAAGCAATCTTTGATGATAACAAGTGGTTCCCCCAAAAAAAGAATTTACAGCACAGACAGATAGTTCTGAAGTCCTCCAAGGTAAATTAGAAGCAAGTCAAGTACTTTCAAGTGGTGAATGAAAGTTCTTTGTGAAGCAAGGATTTCTTGTAAACAAACATCAGGTTAGTCTAGCTGGCAGAGGAACAGAATGCAAGCAAAGGCAGCACATTCCTGCACAATAAGTAAATATATGATATATACTGCAAGAGTTATTCTCTTCAGAAAGAATGGAAAAAGCATACTGGTTAGCCTCAATAGCGATTGCATAGTTGAATTTTACTTTTGTAACATGATTGTAGTGGTCATGTTGGTTTATAGAAAAACACGAGTAACATGTTTTGAATTAAATGAAACTCCATTTTGTCAACGACTTAAAAAAAAAACATTTACTGTAGTTCAAGCTACATGCTCTGTAACAAAAAGTGCTTCCAATATCCAGAAGTACTCCAAAGATTAGGTAACAGCATGGGTCCGCCACACGGCGTTACATTCGCTACAGAAATAGTTTGACATATTTCCCTGTGTACACATTTGCCAGTGTACGCACCATGACTAAAGAACCTCTATTTTATGAGGAGAGAGACACACACCTGGGGAAGTTCTATGAGGACCCTGAAATCCTCAGGCAGACAGTTTACTGCTCTCCCTTGGCCTAAGGCAAACAAGCACGCTTTGGAGACCTATTACTCAGAATGAGACATCGTAATGGCTGGGAGGATCCCAGAGTGCCAAATACAGCCTGAGTCTATTTGGTTTAAAGATGTCCAAGGTTAATGTGTGAAATATGGAAGGAGGTCATATTCGACAATTACTGCCTAATTACAGCCTACAGCCTTATTATTAGTATGATGTTAACATTTGGTGTACTTTTATTTTTTAGCATTCAAGTTTTCCTGAGTTATTCTATTTATGGGGATCACCATATGCCATGGTAATATTTTAGAGAAGTATAGCAAATAATTTGTACTTTTGTAACATGATTGTAGTGGTCACGTTGTCATGTTGGTTTATAGAAAAACACCAGTATAGCAAATAATTTGAGTATAATATTTTTGTTTACATTAATAGTATAGCATACAGTAGATAATGAAACTTTATTATGATGCAGACATTTTGTATTTGCCTTGTTTAGCAAGGGCTGTGTAGGCAAAGACTGTGTTTCTCTGCAGCCTTTCACGTGCATATAGGAACCCCTTTAGGGCCTCAGTGCTGTGTAATGTATAGGTAGGACGAGAAAGACTGCCAAGTTACTAGTAGTATGCTGGATGGCCATGTCCCTCCCCTGCTTTTCAACTAAACAACAAAGCTCTCTTTATCCCTCTCATGTGCCTATCAATAGGCCACATTTGGATCCAGATCAGACATGGATGCTGGTTTCTCTCCAGCGTCATACCTTCACACCTACAAGGGGTTTGCAGTCGGAGGGGGAAGTTAGAAGGTGTACTGTGTTAGGCTGGACTTTGAGAAAACATTATAAAGTCCTGAGTTGTGTACTGCGCAAAAGGGCTGAAATGATAATGAATTGGTCAATAAGTTTGTCTTTGCTTTAACCAGTAACCAAAATAAGGCACAATCGCGATCCTAGATTGAGGACTTAGCCACCACCGACACTGCTAAATCTTTATCGGCTGCACCCTAAATACCAATATGTATGGTAATAAATTTTCAGCCCCACTCTAATGGCCTTCTAATAGGAGCAAGTAGCATGGGCTGGAGTTCCTATAGGAACATTTGTCATGGCTCCCCCCAACTGCCTGGGTTGGCCCCAGACTCGCGCGGCCTGTGCGTCCAGAAATGCGGCACTCCCCATCTCCCTCCACAGCTGCCTTAGCAGTTGGGGCCTGGGTCATCAGAGAGCCAGAAGCCAGGGCGCGGATCATCAGGCCCCCGGCAGGAGCACTCTCCCATGGGGAGGGAAACCGACCAGTGCTGGGGGCTTATGTTCACCACACCACCAACTCCCAATGGAGTGAGCGCACACTGCAGAGGTTACAGACACAAGCAGCAACCCCCCCACCCCCCCCCCCACCCCCATCTCCACCAGCCTGAGCCCCTCCGACGCCCCACCACTCCCCAAGCAACTCGCCAAAAACCCCCCTCCTGTCCAGCCCCTGTGACATTTGTGAAGCCAGGAGCCCACATAACAAAAACACATTAGGCAAATGTCTAGGGTCAGACGTCTGTTTGAATTGGCCAGATGAGAGCCACTTAAGAGGGGGCAGTGCTGTTCTACTCAACGACTGAATACAGTTGCACAGAATGCAGAGCAGTGAGAGCCAACGGTAAGAGTCTCACTGAGATAAAAAAAAAAAAAAAAGGGATAAAGATCGTTTATTAATATAGTGACTTTAACACTATGATGAAAAAGTACATTTTGAAAATAAAGTAAGCTGAACTGGTGGAATTACGCTGGCAACGTTAATTAAACAAAGTATGCTATCAGAAAAAAAAGGAAACTTTTTATAGCTAGCCCACCAGCACCAGATGTCCTGAGGTAGACAAGTACAAACAGCGGGCCTGTTTACTATATTGAATGTGTTGCCATCGGACACCAGTTTTGAGTTCATTTTTAACTCCTGGATAGACACTTAACAGCTGGGCTTCTCTGTCTGCCTGACTCTGTGTACATGTACACTTAAAAAAGAGACACTTGGATTATCTTGGCATGGAATGCCATTCATTTTATAGGACGGGGTGAAGATGCTGAGTCGCGTGTTTTTTCACAGCCTTGAGGACAGTGTGAACTATTAGCAGCTCGCCAAACCAGTAGGTGCCTCCAATCATCTTGGTGAAGCAAGCAGTGCAGTGGCGTGAGGCATAGCAAGAATTTCCAAAATAACCTAGGGGTTAATCGCTGTTCGAGACTATGTGGAAAGAGTGCTGATGTGTATGCTAATAGCATGCCCTAAAGTACCTTCTGCCGGCTTTGCTACATGTGTCCGGTCCTTGTCAGTACTGTATGCTCAGTACAGGGAGTAGTCAGGGAGACCAAATACCATTTATTTTCTATACGAGTCAATCTCAATAAACTCCTGAGAGGCTATCAAGCTAAATAATGATCATAGATATTATTATAGATTATAAAAGTTTAAGAAAAATTATTTGCAAGAGCATATCTCACAACCTTTTAAAGAAATAACCATACTTAATCTCTAACAGTAAAAAAAAAAAAAAATCTTATGCACTCCTAACTGATTACATTAGTAAAGATTTTTCATTCAAAAAAGATCTTCGTATACTGATATCGTTATTTAGGATTAAGACTGTCTTGCAATATGACAACTTTACATGTTTGTTTCTTCTTAATGTGTTCTGCACAGTGGTGGCCTCTTTAGAAAGGTGACTTCCTCTATGAGGAAATGGAATTCGCAATGCAGCCTCTGAGGCCCACTCTCCCTTTGTACTTGTGTGAAAATATGCTTTCTCATCTAGATAGAACTGCCTCAAAGTGATTTATATCCGAGGAAAAGGGGAAAAAAC
>JAVQIZ010023552.1:0-59872 GCA_036023535.2 Galaxias brevipinnis | reverse complement strand
TCATCACCAATGTAGTTTGTCATTTCATTCGAACAGTGTCAAAAACACTGTGTGGAGTGACCCTTTCTATGTAAAGTATCTTTTTGAATAAAACGTTTATATTGAACTTCATCATTTGGTCTCACCATGTAATAATATTTAGAATTTCCATAACACGGTCTAGTTAAAAAATGAACGTTTTTTCCCAACGTTCCAATGGAGACCTAATTTCAGCAGGTGAAACTTCGGCTAAATGAGAACGTTGAATCAACCTCTACAAATAGCCGGTGTTATAAAATTCTGAGCCTCCCCCCTCAAGATGGGCTACCTTCTCAAACTGCGCATGCGCATTTACTTGTTAGAGCATTCTGAGCGGTCATTTCTCCCAGTCAAAATGGGCTTACAGGGCTTTGATGTGTTAAAAAGTATGCATTGACTTAAAAACACAAGGTAGCGCATTCTGAGCAGTAATTTTACCCTGTCAAAATGGGCTGCAGGGCTTTAATATGTTAAAAAAGTATGCATTTACTTCAAAACACAGGGTAGCGCATTCTGAGCAGTAATTTCTCCTTGTCAAAATGGGCTACTTCATACTATTCAATTGAGGTAGCCCATTTGGAGGGGAGGCTCGAATTGTCAAAACACCTAAAAACGAACTTCCATTCAACGGTGGGTGCAGTTGTCGTTTTTACGTTCAACCAAAATAAAATGCTCACTACACTATATAGCCTACAGTGTTTATTTTGTTCGTTACCTGTTATACCTTTTGGATCCTGTATTGATAGTGTTAATTTCGTCCCTTGCCGTTTACCCTGTTTAATTCAGTACTCGGTACTGTGTTTTGTTTTGTTAGGTTCCCAACCCTGTTTTGCCAGTACGCTGTAGGCGCCTCTACTGTGTTTCTGTTTAGAATCATTAGTTTAGGAGCGGTGCCACCCCGTGAACTTTTTGATAGCAACTTCAAGCGTTTGTTAGACAGCGTAGCTCGTTCCCTTGATTTGGCAACGTTCATATATGCCGTGGTATCCCTTGTACTGACCCCGGAAATAAATACTTTTTTATTTTATCCTTTGGCGTTCGTCTCCGTGTGTCCACATGACATCCACCACCCATTCTCTGTATAGTGTTCGGTCCTTAAGTGCCCTAGATCAGCCGTAGGCCTACAGCTGAAGGGTGGTAACAATGAAGGTTCTCGGAAAACTAAACTTGGTAGTAACCCCCCCTCCTCCATATACAGCGTTCTACCTCTTTCTCTTTCTCTCTCACTCACACACAGCCAACAAAGACTTACAAACACACTCAAAAGTACATACATAAAATTGTAACGGTACCTGCTTGTTGTTTTCGCGCAGCTGACGTCACAAAGTTTCTTACACATTTCAACGTTTGTGTCATTTTAAGTCTTCCTGCAAAAACATTTCAATAAAGGCTGTGTCTCAATACCCATACTACCATACTAAGCCATAGAAAGATCTAATTCGTCATAACATCCGTTGCAGTCCGCAGCAATATTATCCAATTTGAAAGTCGTTAGTGCTCCTTCGTTGGGGAGAGCTATGTGACGTATCTTCCACTTTGCTGAGCATTGTGGGTCAGAAAAGCCAGAAAAGTATGCTGGCCATGCATATCTATGGCCATACTGTCAAATGCGACCGAATGTAGTAAGATATTCTGGTATTTTTTTGCTTACTACATTTGACATACTATGTATTGGGACATACTAAATCTTTTTCTGGTTTATTCTGTAGTTAAAAAGTTATATACTTATAAAAGTAGATACCTTTTTGTAGTTAAGTATGTCTAATCAATATTAAAGGTTAGTAGGTAAGCATACCATAGTTTACTATTAGTTTTAAGTAACTAGAAGATTAGAGAGAATTGGAGGAGACATAGTAGGGGGGTGAAGCATTGGTGAGCAGACGCATGCCACCTGGACATTTAAGGTCACCAAATGGAGGAGAACAGAGAAGGAGAGCAGGAAGTTGAGAGCAGTAAAAGCATGGTTGATAATCCTTAATGATGATGACAGACTCTTATAAGACTACATTGTCTGTTACCCTGAGAAAAGATGAGCATTTTTTAGGACAACAGATGCCGGGAGTGAACAGACCAATAAAGAGCCGGTTGTAAATCAGAGACTAGACGGATACTAAAAGGTTCTCAGTAAAGAGATGTCCTTAGGGAGTGATAAAGGTGGGCGGATGTCTTCACCTGAATGTGATATGTATAAAGAGACGAACTGTGAATGTACATTTCAGTTGATATTTGCAGACTCACTGGGTTTTATTCTATGCCGAATAAAACCTACTCTTCTGAAACTTCGGCTTTCGACTTCCAGTATTTTGTATCTAGGGTTATAATCTCTTCTAATTGAAAAGACACGACAGGACGCAGGCTCAGTATGTCCCAATACATAGTATGTCAAATGCAGTAAAAATGCCAAAAATGCATGCAACATACTTTGCGAGTACAGCTGAAGTACCTACTAAAACAAAAACAGTAGTAGTATGCGATTTGAGACACACAAAAAATCTATATTTTAGCCAGTAGTCGGCCTTCTTTTACTGTATTGCAGTATTACTGTATAGTTGTGCGTGCATTATTGTTTTGCTCACTGTCTGTCAGCGCACACATTGCTGTTATGTCATGAACATAATAATGTCCTCCGTGGTCTTTAACAAGTATGTTGTCCTCCGTGGTCGTTAAAGAGTATGATAGTTGGTAAAATATTAGAACGCCAAAACCTCAGCACCACCCGAAGGCACAAGAGTGCCACTGATACTCGGGTAAACATTGTTTATAATAACATTAGCGCCACGCAGAAGGCACGCTTAGCAGATTTGTTCTTTGACGAAGAAAACCTAGATTTAAAAGACTGCTGTCCAAATATTCTCTAATTTCAAATAGTTCTTCAGACAATTTTTTATTTTATGATCCAATTCAATATTTGTGTTCCACATTATACATTACACATACACATTGATACGAACACTAATTTTTTTGAACATGTTTAAATGTTTAGAAATAAAAAATGCTGCGTTGTGTAGGCCTACTTTTTTCCATACAGAATATTTATCAGGAATCGATAAAGAATCGTACCCATAAGCAGAATCGATAACGGTATCAATAAAATCTTATCAATTCCCATCCCTAGTCACCACTCAGTCTGATTCGCTGCTGCTGCCGCTAAGGTAAGGTGATTTCATGTGTTCATCGTTGATGTTTAAAATGTTTTTACAAAAATTTTCAGTTTAAAATATCTGTGATAGTGCTCAATTGCATGTGTGTCATGAATGTCGGTTACCCCTCCACTGAAAAATGGTTTAGAAGTCCATTGCCTCTCTCGCCTTTCCCATGGACGCTGCACAAAATCAGTCACCAAAGAGATAACTCATTTGGGCAGCGTAATTTACTGGACCAAGGGTCAAAGGCACAAAATAACTACTATTATACTTTCCAATTATGTAAATGTTATGCTAAGTAACACAAAATCAACTCTTCTTTTATTGTATTCTCTTATCATTTTCTGATGCCGTTAAGTGTTTCTCAAATGTTTACGGAAACTCTAGCGAGCTAGCAAATGTTAGCTAGAGTTCGGCTAGGTGTATGCATTATTCAATTTCTAAACATTAGCTAAGAAGACATTGATTTAATGTGATATAACTTTGTAAAAACAACCTCTGAAAAATGTACTAAAAATACTGCTTTGTTGTTTACTGTACCAGTCACCATATGTTTGCTTAAATTTAAATAAACCAATGATTGTAGCACTGAAGATGGACTTGTTAATTATAGATTAGTGTACATTAAAACGCGCACTATAAGATGAGTGCCCAGCATGAGCATAGTTTTGATTTCAGCATTGGTGGTGACATAGAAGCGGTGGACCACGGCCGTTCTAGGGAGACGAGTTAAATGCATCAAACTGGTGCACTTTGAGAGTAAACTAAAGAGGCTAGACTGAGAATTTGGTTGGTTGAACAGGTCCTTAACTGAACGTCTATACTATCTAGGATTTTGTGTAACTCTGTTTTGTAAAGCCCCTCAGGTGACTTGGGAGTGTGCTGGCTCGCCCAACCAATTTATCTTTGTGGTGGCTGGCTTTTGTGAGGAATCTGAATGGGCTCGATCCCAAGGGAGTCAAACATTGCAACTACTTTGTCAAAAACCACATGAAAGCTGTTCTCACACCTTTTGACTTATTGAGTGCATCTGACACACCTCATTGCGCTTCTCAATTCTGAAATAGTTTCAGTCCGTTTTTGCAGGGACTTGTTCCGATACTCCAGCTCCTCAACCACTTCTAATGCAAAAAGAAGTCCGAGCACAGTTCTACCCTTTTCGAACCACTCTCGCAGTCCACTTGCCCTCACACCTGTGCTAGATCCATTTAATGCCATCTCCTCCAAGCTAGACAAAACACTTTCATACAGAGACAACACCGCTCTGATAGCTTTCCCTCGCACAGTCCACCTGGTAGGGCACAGTGGTCTTAGTGATGTTGACTGTCCTTCTGAGCCTGCTACTACTGCTGAAAATATGGCCTCAAATTTTCCAGACTGTTTGCTTAATGCTCCTAGCTCATGGACCCACTGCAAGGCATCACGGATCAAGGGACTGGCTAGGCATACAGACTGTGTGATCAAGTTAAGACAGTGTGCCCCACAATGCACATACAAAGCCATTGGCTGCCGTCTCTTCAGTTCTGCTTGTACTCCTGAATGTCTTCCTAACATATTGGCAGCACCATCACCTGTCTGACCCCTTAATCCAGACATGGGAATATGTAGCCTGAAGATGACATCCACATCCACTCTAGCAATCTCCTCTCCAGTAGTCCCCGAGACCTCATTCAAAACAACAAAAGCTTCCTGTGGTATAAGGTCATGGTTCACATACCTAAAACAAATAGACTTTTGCTCTATTTCTGAGACATCTTGAGTGCTATCTATAATGATTGAGTACTGCAAAACTGGTAGAGACTGGATGAATAATGCAATACTTCTCACAATGCAATTTCCTAACAATTGCAAAATATAATTTTGCACTGGAGGAGAGGTATAGTCATGACAACGGGATAGCCAACTAGAGAGACAGGCCTCATCCTTGGCATTAATTTCAAAAGCTGAAATAGATTCCCATTATGAGTCTCATGGCCTCACAGGGCCAGACTGGTGCATTTTGAGAGCAAAATAAAGAGGCTAGACTCAATAAATCTTGATGATAAAATAGCAACAACTGACACTTACATTATTTCAATTTCCTATTTACATCTAAACATAAAACAATACTGTTTATTACATCCACACCCTAGATATAATCTGCTCAGTATCCACTGCATTGTTTCTATTTGAAGCACCCAAACACATGCCTTAGCCTGTCTTTAACAGAAATGAACTGTTGGCATATTGATTTCATATCAATATTGTCTAGTTTGTCCTGGTGGACATGGCACACAGAAACATTGTTCAGTCTCACTTGTGTCATTGTTGTTGTAAGCCATGTTTTTAGTCTCCTGATAGCACGGAAACTTCTTTCAGCCTCAAGCTAATGAGACTGGGATGACTGGAAGCAGCCTGACAAGGGTTTCAACTTCCTTAAACAGGCCTCTCAGTTCAACTGCCATTCCTCTCACGATATTAGCCACGTCAGCACTAGATTTGAAAGTGTTTTTGGACCGAAACATAGTCATCTTTTAGATTCTCCCTGTTCAGTTCTGGCTACTTCAAATAGGTCAACAATGATCAAAAATGTCATTCACTACTCCAGTCAGTAGTTACCTCCAGCTTGTGCAAGACATCTAGATTTGGTTGGTTGAACCTCTCCTTATACTGAACATTTACACTTTCTAGGATTTTGTTGAACTGTTGTGTACAGCGCCTCAGGTGACTTGGGAATGTGCTGGCTCGCCCAACCAGTTTATCGTTGTGGTGGCTGGCTTTGGTGAGGTGTCTGAATGGGCTTGATCCCACGGGAGTCAACCATTGCAACTGCTTTGTCAAAAACCACATGAAAGCTTTCCTCACACCTTTTGCCTTGTAAAGTGGATCTGACACACCCTATTGCACGTCTCAATTCTGCAATAATTGCAGTCTGTTTTTGCAGGGACTTGTTTAGACACTACAGCTCCTCAATCACTTCTAATGCAAAAAGAAGTCCTAGCACAGTTTTACGCCGTTCAAACCGCTCGCGCAGTCCATTTGCCCTTAGATCCATTTAATGCCATCTCCTCTAAGCTAGACAAAACACTTTCATACAGAGACAACACCCCTCTGATAGCTCTTCCTCACACTGTCCACCTGGTAGGGCACAGTGGTCTTAGTGATGTTGACTGTCCTTCTGAACCTGCTACTGCTGCTGAAAATATGGCCTTAATTTTTCCAGACTGTGCTTAATGCTCCTAGCTCATGGACCCACTGCAAGGCATCACTTATCAAGGGACTGGCTAGGCATGCAGACTGTGTATTCAAGTTAGGACAGTGTGCCCCACGATGCACATACAAAGCCAGTGACCGCTGTCTCTTCAGTTCTGCTTGTACTCTTGTATGTCTTACTAAAATATTGGCAGCACCATCACCTGTCTGACCCATATCAGGTCATGGTTCATATACCTAAGAAATATAGACTCTTGCTCTATTTATGAGACATCTTGAGTGCTATCTATAATGATTGAGTACTGCAAAACTGGTAGAGACTGGATGGATAATACAATACTTCTGACATTACAATTTCCTAACAGTTGCAAAATATAATTTTGCACTGGAGGAGAGGTATAGTCATGACAATGGGATAGCCAACTAGAGAGACAGGCATCAACCTTGGCTTTAATTTCAAAAGCTGAAATAGATTCCCATCATGAGTCTCATGGCCTCGCAGTGCCATACCCTGCCTAGCGAGGCCCTGTATTGAACCTACATTTTGCAGGCAGTGCCTAGCATCTTCTTGTTGTTTAGTCCAAGCACTTGAGAGTTTTGAATCTGTTGGGGTTGCTTCTTGAGCAATAACCTCATGACTGCATGATGGTGGGATTTACTATTCTGGTGGTGTTCAAAGCTAACAAGAGCATTCTTCCAGTTATTGTTGAGAATGTAGGAGAATGCAGGGTCTGCCTTTTTGGACAATGTACCTTTTCTTTATAGTGTATGCTTTCACACATAAAGTGAATCCATGCATACTGCTTGTACCAACAGTCTTGAAAATGGAGGACCCTATTTGACAGTTATCAGCGAACGTTTGACGCACTGAGAAGACGCTTCGCACGACGGGCTGTCAGGATTTGGGAGGACTCCCCGTCAACACGTCGGCGGGCCTCGGTGAGCTACGCTTTCCCAGAAACCCCTGCTCTTCGAAGCTACGCAGAGCTGTTTACGCGCTGCTTCGCAGAAGTATAAACCAGGCTTATCCCGTACTCGCTTTGCGCTGCTACATCGACAGGATGAGGGGTTTCTGCCAAGTGGACCAGCATTTTGTCTGTTTTGTGCAGCTCCATCAAGGAAAGGAGCTATTGAAACAGGAGCTATTTAAGTAGTTAGTGATGACTGATGACTATAGCTTGTGGCACCTCGTCACTGAAATGACCGTGCATATTCTAGCCGAGGTATGGACACTTTGTGGGCCTTCTCAAGGAGGGTTTCTGTGTGTTTATGGTGTATTATAGCTTGGATGTGACGGTGCCCTCACTTGCGTAGGTGGTGCTGAGTGTGGGTAACTGAATAAGTGAAAGGCTTGCCAGCAGGGATTTTGTGCTCTTGGGGCACTGTTAGAAACGTATCCCATAGAAAGGATTTGACCACATAGAACACTAAATAATGTAGAGGTTATAACCATGTTCTTTGAGTGAAAGGAAGGAGACTCCATACAACTCCTGCCCCATGTGCTGAAGAATGTCCAGTGAACTTTCTGAAGTGGAGATGTCTGCACACTCGTTACATGAACTGGCACATGAACGTTTTGCAAGATGCGAAGCGTCAATGGCTCAAAGAAACAACTATTTTGTCATACATTTTGTCGTTGAGGGTAATGGTTTATTATGAAAGGTCCCTTCAAAATGTGCTTTCTATGCATAGGCCTACAATTGCAATTGTCTTTAGAGGCACCCTTTGATGTTCAAAAATTGAATGAGGTAAGTAGTTCATATAGCAGATTATAGCATGTAGCACTTACTTTAACATACCACTCATGACTAACAGAACATTGTTAGATTGTTTATCAGTTCTCCAGTCTTTACAGTCCCTCAGCTTTTTGAAGTACTGTTCTTGTCACTCAATACTGACCAGTAGAACACATAAGTACATCGTCATAATTTTACTACATTGTGGTGATGCTTTGTGTCTCATTTATGCCCCCTGGATAATATTGGGCAAACAATGTCGAAATATACTGTTATTCATTACTAGGCTTAGGTCAGAGAGAAAGACATACCAATTGATGAATGACTAGCAAGGTCTCGATCAAGGCCTCAAGCCTCACTGCACCCTGATCTATTGCATTTTTGGATCATTGTATCTTGGAGACTGACAATGATGAATTGCACGGAATCACAGTAATTCAAAAGCAGACAGATTTCTTTTTGTCACGCAATTAAATGGATTCATTGAAAACACAAAAGAAGAACGGTGGAGCCAAAAAGGATGTAGTCATCTATTAACTGACAACAATTTACTTTCAACAATTTTTTTCTCTTCTAGGAACAGGGCAAGCACACTGCCTTTGATTGGGTTCCAGGAAACGTATCCTTCATTTTACTACTAACACTTGGCTTTCTGAGATAATATTCCTTCCTCTGATTGGTTAAGTCCATCACAGTTTAGCCGACTGCACTGCAGTTGTTGGCCCAACCCAGCGAAGAGAATTTCACTCGGCAGTACATTGTTCACACTCTGTAGGTTGACCTCACATTGGCATGCTTTTCTCTGTAGGATGAATTCTTTTAAAGACAAAATAGGCATTTTGTATAATATAGTATATGGGGAAGTTATGAATAGCGTTGTGCAGGTTGCTTGTTTAAGTTTTTGTTGTGGGATGTGTCTTTTTACCATTATATATATATATATATATATATATATATATATATATATATATATATATTATATATATATATATTTTTTTAAGGGACCCCAATGTAAGGTTTGTAATGTTTCTTTGTCTAGCTTTGTTTGATCACTCAGAGGCATTGTACCAACAACATGACAAAGTTAAATCTGTGCCTTGTGCATTTTCTCTAGTTCACCTCTGACAACACAATCTGATTGGTCAATCACGGACTCAGGCTTGTATAAGTAAGGTCAAACTACTCTGGCTGCTGCCATGACAACAGCGGAATGTTACTATCACTAGCCAATAACATAATTTAGATAATGAATGTTAATGAGCAATGGGCGTAAACTTGGGTTCACTACTGAAAACAGCATGTGAGTTGGAAGGGAAGAAAGAGGCACCCTAGAATAATTAATTAAAAATTATATTTTTTTTTCTTCAAATACTTTTTAATGTGCTTCATAGACACCAAGGAAGCACACAAAACTGATTGTCTACATTATGGGCCCTTTAAAGCGTGAGTTGTTTGCCCCATACATTTTCATCCTTTTCTTTCTGTCTGGTCATCCAGGAAGGAAAGCAGACAAATCTCACAATGGGGCACGCCAGGATTTAAAGTGATCCTATTGTTCTAGCCTAATGAATTCTATAATAATTATGTCATAGGTTCTGAACATAACTGAACTAATAACTTAACATCATACAGATGGAGCAATTTAGTTTAATTTACTTTTTACTCCGTCTCAAAACTAATTAATTTTTTAAAATATGTTTCAGAACCTTTACCATTTTTTACGTTACTAGTAAATTAACTAGTCATGCAAAAGCATGAGTAATAATAAAATTGTACTGTAGATAATCCCCTCAGCTTTTTTTATGCAATCAGAAAACTGGAAGAATAAACACCGCTTTGTAGACTCTTCACAGAAAGCTTACATCACACCCCATATAAAAATGGCTGACGGTTCTTGGAGAGGTTTAGGTGTGCCTACTCACTGAAGAAATACGGAGCTCACTTTTGGAGCTGTCAGATTATTTGTGGCACCGTATCAGATGAAAAACTGATAATAAACATAAATTTATCCGAACGTGATTTTTGTCAAGCAAAAGAGAAACTCAAAATTCATACAATAATTATTATCATCTTGACCGTGGCGGTTTCTTCTTAGTTTAAGATGTCAAAATGTGAATATTTGCTGGGGGCTAGGGCATCCCCCTGAGTCGGGAATACTATGCTGTGGTGTCATAGGTTTTGTAACACCCTTGGACCGGCGCAGCACACATCCCAGACTGCCCACCCATGCTTTTCACGGAGGTTTGGCGTGATCCATCATCCCCATCTCTCCAGGGTAGGGTCTCGCTAGACAAGCCTCGTTGCTTGCCGACTCTTTTAGGTAATTTGCGGATGCAGAGACAGATGGCTGCTGTTGCCAGGGCGTGGAGAGAGACGGAGAGGGAGGGACGAACGGAAACAGTGATCGAAAACAGGGACAGCTTTGGGCGTGAACCTTGCTGCGGGGAGTCAAGGACACGAGCTCACCTTGGCCCCACACACGATCCCCGGCACATAAATTGATAAAGATCCATTACACACACAGGAAATACTTACAGGGAACTAACGTGGGGGTCGGATTTCTTTGCCCAAAATATCCCCCACAATGGAATCCAAATACGCTGAAAGTCATCATCTTTACACTGCTCTTCTCTATTTCAGGTTCCACACAGCGACAAAGCAGAGATCGGCACCAGATATAATCCTTTTGAGGTCAGGTAGATTGCCATAGATACCCTCATCAAATAAAACTGTGCGACCGTGAGTGATCTGTGGCGACATGGCGAAAGGCCACCATCTGAATCTGAGGGTACAGATGGTTTGTTCCAGAACTTCATATTCTGCGGTGGGCCTGGGTTGTAACGCCCTCTATTACTGGGACCGATCTGGCCTTGGCAAGGACTTAATGTGGCTTTCTTCCTATGTTAATTAGCTTGAGCATGGGCACCAGGAGGGTCGGTACGGCGCCATATGGAGCCAGCTCCCCGTGGCAGGCCACTTGTCAGCCAAATGTCATGGCAGTATGGCACAGCTTGCATGCCCCGCGATGAGCCACTTGTAGACCGTGACTGGAGGTGGTGACCAGGGCTTGGGGGTAAGGCTAGTTAGGAGCTAGGATATTTTGGGAAACGCCGTGTTTTGCCACACAAATCCCCCACAGCCACTGTAGATGCAGTCCTCTATACAATCAAATTATAATAGGCTGTGGATCTTTCTATACGTAATATTCCATTTGGAGCAAAAAACATAATTGTTCACAGCACCGATGTACATCACTGGCCCATTTTCCACTGCAGATCTATGCTGCTGCAAGCAGGGCCAGGGCCAACCAAGCATGCCAATGACACAGAATGCATGTGTGCACACCAAAGTTGCTTCAGTTCACATCCACCAGCTGAAGATGTTTATCTCTGAATTTCACAGGATTAGTATGTATTGTGTCAGAATAATAATAAACATGTGTTTGGTGAAATAGCATTTTCGGTGGAGGAAACTGGTGTGATGAGATACTGATACAGTATATACGGGTCTACAAACTGTACCACTGACACTCCAGCCTGTGTTGTGCGGCTTCAAAGGCAGAACAAGTATCCTGGATATTTTGCTTTCTTTGGGGTCTCCTGCGGAGCTGGAGCTCCTCTTGTTTCAAATGTATGGAGTCTTTGTGTGACATGGAGACAGGCGCACACACACACGTAGCCAGTAGACTGGGGATAGACTGAGGGAAGGAATAGACAGGTGCAGCAGACATAATCCATCAAGCATCAAAAGATCAGGCATGACTTCTACTTTGGCTTTGACTACTCAGCGAGTAGATAATAATAGCTGTCAGGCAGAATGGTAATGGTTTTTGATTGCATTCATAGTCACATTTTACATAAGAAATGCTTTTCATTTTTGTTTCAAATACACTTACAGCGTGACCTTTTAACTGGAACCTAAAATTTAAATATAAGTGTAAGAACTACAGTACGGCAGAATTTGACAATTCATTTAGTACAGTTTTAAAATGTTACATAAAAATAACATTGCGTCAGTATTGACATGCTTTTTCCAATAAAACAAGAACAAATTATTCCATGCAGCTGTGTATGGCTGCATGACGTCATTGACAGCTGTGCTGATTAGGAGGGCGGCAGGTTGCAGTTCTGTAGCTCCTCTGTAAGGACGGATAGTAATCAATGTTTACTATGACGAATCAGCCACATATTTGTATTTTGTAGGATATTCTTGACAGAAGAAAAATACAAAAATATTAGATTTTTTGAATTAAATCTTCTCATGTCCATTGAAATATATCTGCCAGCCAATGGCATCATAGCCTTAATCATACCCATGGGAAAGCAAAACCCCAAAATGAGATCTCATTAGTGTCTCTTTGTTCTCCTAGACACAAATGAGACATTTGTTATACTTAAATGAGACTATTAGTTTTGTCTCTTACCACTCAAAATCTCCTCAAGAAATACTGACATAGTCTCACATTTGTCTTAGGCTGAGCAGTAAATCAGATATCAGAATTGTTTATAATGAGTCTCAATTGTATCTCCAATGGATGAGAAGTATTTTTACCTCAATCAAAGCTCCTCCAAGTCTCAAAATCAAGTTCTCACTTCCCTTATTTTGCTCCTAAGAGGCCTTTAGGAGCAAGACGTCAGAATCAAACGAGCACAAATGAAACAAGATTAAGAATTAATTTATTGCTCCTAGACAACAATGAGACATAGGATTTTTCCTCTGGGTAGGCATAGTGCCTCATACCCAATAATACAAATCTTCAAACCGATGAGGCATTTTGCTAATCTAATAAGCGATATTAAAATAACTTTTCGAAGTTCCCGAGGATGTGTGGAAATCGCTGCCTGGTAATTTCAACACCCACACTCACACATCACTGTCTCTGCCGGCTGCCTTTCCTACTTACACTTGTCTGTGCAAATGCAATTTAGAGGCAGGGACACTTACTTTTTGCACTTCCACTGAGTGCGAGCCACACATATGTCCTTGATAAACTTCACAGAGGCTTGGGTTATTATTGTCATTACAGTTTCATTTGTGCAAATAGGTATATTATTGAAGCATTCAATTAAAACAGAGATATCAACTCATTTAATCAACACAACCCAGAAGACTAACGGTATAGTACGGCAAAAAATAATCATACAAAATTGGCAAACATATAGGCAGTGCCATATTGCGTGTGCAGCGATTCTCAATGTCTGAGAGCAACTTGGAGAAGCAGTAGAAGCCTTGAGAGATGTGGTGGTGGTGGTGGGGGGGGGGGGGGGCACTGACAGACAGCTGGGGGAGAGGACTACAGAGGAGATGGGGTGAAATTTGTAAATAATGCTATATTTTGCAATTTATTATTGCAACTGTTGCACAGTAACATAGCATAGCTGTTGTCTAGCTACTAATTGTTTTGGGGTATTTTGTATTCTGCCCAAGGAGAACAGCAATTAGAAAGGTAATTCACTCGCCTCTTCAGGGCAGAGTGTGAGTGAGTGTGCTTATCGCAGGTTCAAATAAGTAATGAGACATTATTTTATGTCTCAGGGCTTCTACTGTTGGACCTAAAGGAACTGAAAGAACTGCCTGTGAACACTGATTGGCAGCACAATACCGTCCTTAAGAAATAAACAAACAATGGTACACCCAAAATTAGGAATTGGACAAATCAGAATATATCTTTGCTGTTTCCCATTAAAGGTGATTTATATTTGGTTTCTTTACCATTTATTTCAATATGTATACTTATATTAATAGTAAGTCCAAGAGGCTTAACACAAACTCAGGGAACGCCTTTTCTTTCTCATAGGCCAGGGGGTCAGATAATAAATATTGTATGATTGGTGTAAATGTATAATAGATCTTTTTAATCTACGGCATATATTAAGTGAGAATACGAATGTTTCTCTCTCTCTCTCTCTCTCTCGCTCTCTCTCTCTCTCACTCTCTCTCTCTCTCCCTCCCTATCTCTCTCTCTCATCACCTCCCTCTCTACCTATCTCTGAACTACACAAATGATCCAAACGACTAATATGTGAATACACATTCCTCTGTGAATTCCTAACATCCCATGGATGGCCATTTACTGTTTTTAGCTCAGCTCCTTCTGACCATAGTGGCTCCATGGTGCCACCTATTGTTGTCTTTTTATTTCCACACCATACAGTCAAGGCTGTCAGTGCATGGCCATCCCTGTGTCATTCTGTCCCAAACAGACAGGTACACCCAGTATATTACATAATGCATCAGTGCAGACAGTGGGCCCCGAAAACCCCTCCATCTGACCTAGAAAAATCTATATTAAATATTCCAACGTGTCTACGATGCATGTCATGCAATCACTATCCCAACATTGATTTTTGAACAAATTCATCTCTACAAGCCCTGATATGAAATGCCAGAAATCGTCAAACTGTGGCAGTTACAGCCAATTAAGGAAGTATGATCCGGTAATTTCATCAACCTTTATCATTCTACGCAAACAAACAGCATGATTGGAAAACCAATAGCAAATAGATAGAAAGACTTGGACAAATATGGCTGCCAATAAATGTATTAGTCAGGCAACAGAAGCGGTCAAACTGAAAAGAGGGCTGCTGACATCATACGGTAGTGCGTTGGTGCTCCGAAGTGTTAATAACAGAGAGACTACATAAAGGTAAGAACCTTAACAAAGGCCATGCATTCTCTCCTCCAGGAACGTGAACTGGTCCTTGAGGTGAGTAAGCGGCATCCTATCGGCTCTCTCTGGGTTGTCATCGCTGAGACATGTTTAATGTGGAAGCTATGTTGTGCTTCACACCGCTATTGCTTCAACTCGCTGTTGGGGATATTCATGTGAGATGAATGTTGTTCAGTAATTGATAGTTGATGAGCAATTTGACTTCAAAGTGTTTCCCTGCATTGACACTGACTCTCTGTCTTAGGGTAACATCATGACCTTTCTCAGTACCTTTGGGCAGATGGTGCTGCTGACAACTGTTCTCTTTCACCTTACAGCGTCTCTTCCTCTGTGGGAAAGGTAGGAATGCTTGATCAACACATTTCTCAAATTTCGTCCCATCTGGATGGTTTTTATTTTTGCTTCTGTGCACATTTCCGTTGAATGTTTCTATAATGTCCTAATTTTCTTAATTTTTTTTGACAATCACGGATCCTTAGTCTAAGAAATTAAGCAGTATGTATCCTATTACACTCTATTAAGCTCCCTTCTCCTGGACTCTCTCTCGGCACCATTACATGGTTAGTCATACTGTAAGTCATAAGTCCTAGTTATGATCTGTTTTTCTACAGTAATCAAGAGAATCTGCAGGGAATCATCACAAATGAAATCAGGCGTTTAAACATCCAGTCTGTGTTTGCCAGGAACTATGTGGATGCTCTGATTGAAGCTCGACTAAGGTAGGCTTTCCCCTCTTCTCAAACCTCTCCTACTATCTTTGGCATATACAGTACCAGTCAAAGGTTTGGACACACTTTCCCATTCACTTTAATGGGAAAATGCGTCCAAACCTTTGACTGGTACTTTAAATATATAGCCAATAATTCCTTCTTACCTTGCTACCAGGAATTCAAGCTTACAGCGGAGACAGTTAGGGGATATTGAGTTTTCCAACCGATACGCTGAGTATTTGAGGTCCAAAGCCAAGCACACCTCAATCTGTGCCTTCCTCAGGCGAATGCAGAGCGTTAAAAAAAGGTAAATTTTCTATCACAAAACAAAATCATTTAATTCTTTATTTTGATTTGATATTTAATTTTCTGAATTCCAGAACCAAGTATATTTTGTTGGACAAACGTTTTTTTTCCCCACTTTTTCACCCAGTCTGAGAGCTATTTTGACGACAGAACTTCTATATCTTAAAGTTCATTATATGTCTGCTTACCCACAGTGGAATGGCAGGAGAAACAGAGAAGGTCAATCTGCTTTTGAAGCAGTACATGTGTCCCAATGTATACAACTGGGCAGCTGACTTCTAACAAGTTGAAATCAAGTCCTACTTAGTCTGGGGTTCCAGCTGGAAAACCATCACCTTATTCATTCCTTTCAATAAAACAAATATAAAAAGAAAACATGAAGCAAAAGTATGTTTCTGTCTTGTGCTGTATAGTTTTTGATAACTGAAGTAATGTTTATCTATGTTATTATCTAACGCTGACCAAATATCCTAGTGATCACACACTTCCCCCGTTTGTCATGCATTGATTACTTATTAAATATATTGTTGTCAATGTTCAGTGTGCATTTCTGTTTAACTTTGAAAATTCAAACTGTTTTAGTTTTAAATAAAGAGGATCTGATTTAAGTTTCTGTGATCGCATCCCATTATTATCTTAAACAGAATACCATCACTGATTCAAAACATACACACACAGGAAGTCTACTCTAGATGGAATCTAACATCTTGTGTTAGAAATATAATAATTGTATTAAAGGTGCAGTATGTAAGTTTGAATTTCTAGCAATAAATCAAATTATTTATGTTTTTTTACGTTTATTACATACCTCCTGGAGGATATCATTAAACCACATGCTCAGAGAGAAGGTGCACTATATATGAGCGCCCTGGGTCCTGTATTCAGCTTTTAAACAGTCTAGGGACACTCGCCTACCCCCAGCCAATCAGGAAAGTTTTTGCAAGGAGTAAGGGCTACCTGTCTGTCAGTCACCTCACGTGCACACTCCTAGGTCCTCCTGCTTACAGCGTCATCCCCCAAACAAGCTTGTTACAATTCACGTTGCAGACAAAAGTAGAAGCGATGTGAACTAGTAGTTGCAAGGCGGCTGAAGTCATTGCATGACGTTGCAAAGACTTAATTGTCAAATCGCCAAGTGCAGTTTTAGAACGTTAGGAAGTATCGTGCCAGATTTATGTCAAAAAGGCATTAATTGTTTACATGCATATGTTGGATATACTCGGCAACTAGATGTTTTTGGCAGCATTGATAGCTACCCTCTAACTCCAGAAACACAATGGTGATGTGGAAGCATATTTGGACTCTAGTTATAGTAATGAAAGTTAAGTAAAAAAATATTAACCCGAAGGCAAGTAATACTGGTTGCAGGCCAATAATACAATGAACATAACTGAACTCTAAAAAGCATTCCAGGTTTACTGGGTTCCATTGTCTTTTCCATTAATTATCTAACTTTAACCGAAAAGTTAAAAATGTTTTGTGTATGCTTGTAAACTTATATTGGTATAACATGAGGTTACAATGTGTTTTGTGTGACAACCCATTTTAGTAAATGCTTGTATATTTTCCCTCCCCTGGATGTTGTTTGTTTTATAGTTTATGCCATATATCTTTGAAGATTCCTGATTTAACTATCCTGCTGAACTGGGATGCAACTTAATTAAAGGGACTATAACACTAGAAATTAAATTATTTGTACAATGCGTTAGTCATTACTATTTAATCAGAATTTTATGTATTTTCCTATTGAATCAATTCTAAGTAGTTACAATTAATAATAGGTCAAATGAACCCTTTCACCCCATTTACAGTAAACAAAAAACAGAGAGGCACTTTATGTTGTTTTCTATCATACATTCCGGTATAGAAAGCAGAAGCCCTTCTCATAACATGACCATCCCTTATTTCTTGGTGGAACATGATAAAAATGCACTGTGTAATGTGTCTTCTCTGCAACAGGTGTGAGTACATTTATGAGGGGTAAAGGTTCGCCACATATATGGTTTCGATAGCCATAAAGCGACAGATAAGCCCGTGGTCACAAAGGTTAGAACTGAAGTTGGTTTTCTCTTAGTAGGCACATCACCCACAGCTCTATGTGGGCCATCAGCACAAAGGGTGCATTTCTCCACAATATTTCATCAGAACTGATCAGACGATTGGATTGAGCCATGGAGCAGAGATTTCCAATTATTTCCTCAAGAACTCTATTTTGCTTTCTGTTGGTGTTTTTGTTCTTGAAACCCACTGCCCAACAAAGTGAGTATGATTGAATCTTTCAAATGAAGCTTGTGGTGGGCAACCAGTGATACAAGGTGGTTTCATATATTTGGAGAAGGTATTCTTTTATCATATTGATTTAGATGATTTAATTCATACATTTTGAACGGTTCTCTGTTTATTTCTTGGGTGATTTGAGAAAACCCCTTCTATCCTTTGCTATTCCAGTTTGCAACCGTGTTACACTTAACATAGAAGAGAACAATGCTCCAGGTGCGTTGGTTGGCATCATCCCGATAGCGGAAGGGGTTACTGTCAATATTACAGATGCTAACAGCCCATTTAGTATCAATGGCAGTCAGCTGATTGCAGATGAGACACTGGACTATGAGGTACATCCTGCTTCTAATAAGGATATATTAGTGTTCAACTCAAATCATATTTACAACTAAATTAATCGACTAAGCCTGGGTTTGGGAGACTTTCATATTTTACACAACGAATATAAGCATTCTGATACAAGTATAATGTCATGTTCCCTGGGGGTAACCATAAAAATGTTAAGGGTGAACAATCCCTTTATTAATCCTGATATTAAACATTAAAAACCCTGTTGAATTGTATACTGGTACTGAAAAACGTCTGAAAAATAGTTTTAGACAATAATGCCACACTTGTATCTTTGTAGACTGATGTTTTTCACATCGTTTCAATTGAATGCAGCCTTGCAGATACTGTGGTCAGTACATTTTATGAACATTTACTTTCTGTATATTCAAATATGTGTTATGTGGAACTCAAACTATCTACTTCAGAATTTCCTATTTAGCAATAACAGAGATGTCTCGGTTTCAGATCAGTACAAAAGTGATAGTTAATGTCCTGAATGTAAATGATAAGCCTCCAGTGTTTGAGCAAAGCCAGTACACTATAAATGTCCCTGAGGTAAGTGCATTTCCCATGCAGCACATAGACATTAAGAATATGTGGAAGTGAAATGTAATATTCTCTACAGTGAGGAAGATTCTTACTTTGCCAACAATGACATGTTTTTTGGTTTTCAAGTTTTCATCTGTGGGCACAAGCGTATGTGCATTTCCAGCCAAAGACTTGGACAATAGTGTATTGTACTACACTCTAGAACCAGATACGGTAGGATCAGTTAATGATTAGTGTACACAAAACACACCACACACTGTTTAAACTGTACTATTTAATGTCCCTGACAGATTTGCCTCCCACCAATTTCCACAGGAGGGCTTTCGGCTGCAGGCGATATCCAGTCCTAATATACTTGTGGCTGAACATCTTGACTATGACAAAGTGAAAAGTGTGAATCTAACACTAACTGCTCGGGTGAGAGCTACATGGCTTCCTCTTTTTTTTATTCCAGTTGTGATCCAAAATCGACTGATGACTCCTTATTTTGATTATCTGAATCAATGTGAACTGATAGGTTTTGTGTTTAGGATACTGCAACGGCCTTGCCACTAGATGCACCTTCGTTTACTGGCACGACCACCATCTTGGTCACCATCATGGACATTGACAACCGTCCACCGTGGTTCCAGCCCTGCACGCTGACTGTTGTTGACACAGCCAGCATTTGCATCGACTCAGGCTATTCAGGCAGTGTCAACCTAACAGAGCAAGTGGTAGGCACACAACCTAACGGTACATTCCATGATTGATTTTCACTCTCTCATTGATCTACGATCATGTAGGAGGGAAGAGGATCTGTGGGTACTGTAAAGTGATTCATTTAATTTCAATAACAGGTTGGTGCAATGCCATTGGAGCCAGGCCCAGTCTATGCCATCGATGGAGACACAGGACTAAATGCAGAAATAGCCTACACATTTTTGAGTGGTAATATTTATCAATGTTTTGCCCCAAAATCTTGGTAACGTTTGTGAAAATTAGTTTGTCATTATATCATATAGGTTACTCAGTATATATATACCTACTCAGTACTTATGCCCTTATTTTTTATATATACAACAAATAGTTTGCACACGGACTCAAGTGGGTGCAAGGAATCTACTGGGAACAGTAGTTCCTAAATAGTGAATAAGTACCAACCAAATAATACTGTGTCTTAAATGGATATCGCCATGGAAAGTAGAAAAGCAATTCTATCACAAAGCAACTCACACAAAGAACAAATTAACCTGTGGACCTTCATGTCCTTCAATTAAAGTCCATTTGTGGTCTAGGAAATGAGGCTGGCGTGTTTGAAATCAATGGACAAAGCGGGAACATTACAATGCTGAAAGTGGCAGATGTGCCTGGCCCAATCCTCTTGAGAGTGTTGGTAAATACATATTCAAATAAATATTCAACTAGAAATGCATCTCAATGTTTCAATTCAGGAAGCAAAAAATTGTCCCAGTGGTCTTAGGGTCCCATGTGTTCTCCGTTTTAGGCAACACAAAGAGGCAACAGCAACATGTTTGCTTCCACAACGGTTACAATACAAATTGTGTTAAAGAGTCTAAATGTGCCACGTTTTGAGAAGACACAGTATGAAGGCATAGTATCTGAAGTGGGCTCCATTGTCATGGATGCTAATGACACAAGCACACCCACACCGCTCATGGTTGAAGCTAAGGACGCTGACTTTGCGGAGGTAATTCACCATTTAAAAGGCCTAAACCATATGCACAACCTTAATGTTGTGAGGCTTACCATATGCACGACCTTAATGTTGTGAGGCTTACCTAACTCTGAAAATTATGATACAGAAAGAGCATACTCTGAAGCCTAAACTGTAAACTATTTTTGTCCTGCTTATTGGTTAATGGTAACACATTTGTTTTATTCTAATTTAGGGCCTGAATCCTGATGTTACATATGAACTTCAGGGGAGCAGTGATTTCACTTATTTCAAAGGCTTTTTACTTCTGACTAGAGACCTTCCGCTAGGCACAGTCTCCCTTCAAGTAAGTCAACAACTTTCTCCAGATCATAGTTGTGATACCCCTATTTTCATGATTACCAAGTCCATCAACTATCCTTTGCCTTTACAGTTGAAGGCGGTCGACTCATCCAACGGAGAATCAAGCACTACCGCAATAATTGTGGAGGTTACATCAGGTAAGACTCTTCAAAACCCTATATTCCTCTGCTTTTTATCTGCATGATGTGGCCTTAAGTAATTCTGCTTGTCTCACTTATTTCGCTTATTTTACATTAATTTCACACAACTTGCAGTTCATAAACTGAACTAATCAAGATGTCCAAGGGAAGGTGAGGGTGCATGCCTAAAAAAAGCACTTCCCTTTCCCTGTACCTTGAATTATTTGTGTGTTGAGATGAAGGTGAAATACATGGGCCAAATACATATTTGAAAATCTATTTTCCCTACTATTTCAAACCATGCTTATCAATTGCTTTTAAAAAGTAATGCAGTTTATTTCTTATTTAGATAATCTATGAGATCGAATGTTGGTAATGTGACTTACATGTGACCATCATTGCAACAGATTCCTATTTAAGGAACACTGTGATCAAGCAATCTTTCAGCAATAATATAATGGAGGCAACTTTAACGTAAATAAACGTAAGCTTATTGTCATCTGCACTTGGTCAGGAGAGAGGTTGCTCTTGAAAGTAGAAGGCTATTGAGATCCATGTGTCCCCACTCTCCTGGCAGGGCTCCCCACCACCACTGTGGCCCCCTCCACTACAGACATGGTGTCTACTACCATGGCACTCACCAGTGACACTACTCAGGTCACCAGTGACACTACTCAGGTCACCAGTGAGACTATTCTCCCCACCTCTAATGCCAGCCCAACCACTCCCGACGACCACACCACAGACAAACCCACAGGTACAGCCCCCCCCCTCCGCCCCACTCCCCACAGAAATGAGAGCATCACAGTGACACACAAACTGGATAAACTCACACACCCAGCTCCCTTCCCAGCCACCCCCAACTGAATGCACTCCTTGCCTTCCCTTGGCTTTGCTTTGATAACCCAAGCAATATCATGCACATAACCTGGCCTGGTATTCCTTAGCACTACCTTTGAATCACCTGCCTGTGCTCCAACAGTGGGAGTGCCCGTCCTGTCTGGCGGCTATGGCCCAGGGGACATGGCGGCTCTCGGTGCCAGCCTGGCTGTCCTGCTGATCATCTGCCTAGTTGCAATTGGCTTCCTGGCTGTCCATGTCAAGAAGGGCAAGGCAGCCTGGAGGAAGCTGTCTGAAGCCAGTATCTTCCGCAGCTCGGTGAGTTCCATCTCTGATAGCTCAGCTCTCAGAAACACCCTTTGAGAGTGTTAGAAGTGAAATGTCCGCAGTACATTCACATCATCTATCGAGTTGCCATTCTTGTTTTTCCACATGTTTTTTTTTTCTTTCTCTTATTCTGCAAATTCTTTGTCCCCGTCCTCCCTTCAGCTCGGCCGAGGTCCGGGTGGTGCAAAGGAGGGCGTCCAGTACACCAACGAGGGCTTCCAGAGCGATGGCGATACAGGCAGCGGGGGTTTCAAAGAAGCAGATGTGACAGACATGAAGATGGGCAGCTTAAGCCGACTAGGGACTCAGTCTGGAGAAAGTCCCTTGGAGGTCATCGCTCGCTCCTCCGCCTCCCTGCATGCCCTGCTGCCGGACAACAGCAGTCTGACTGGGTCCGATAAGGCCGACAGTGAGAAGGAAGTCAAGCCAATCCTTACCAAAGAGAGGAGAGTGGAGGAGGGTTACAAGTCGGTCTGGTTCAAAGAGGACATTGACCCCAACGCTAAGGAGGAAGTGGTCATTATTCCCGACAACGAGGAGCGTGATATCGATGAGGATGATGAAGATGAGGAGGAGGACAACTCACCATCCCCCACACCGAATGCTGATAGGAATGGCAGTCTAAGGGTAAAGATCAACGATCCAGACAATGACGGTTCTGAGGATGATGAAGTGCTTACTGTAGACCTGTAAAGAACACAAGGAAAAGTAGAAAAAGACTCCTCTTAACTAAGTGCAACACTGAAGCTAAAGACCGTTCTTCTGTTTTGCATAGACGTTTGGTGATTTAAGTCTCCGCATATACAGTGGTATGACACACAACTAATACTTAACCATACTGCAATAAAAAAGTTAAAATTTTAAGAAGAAAAAACTTTTGGGAGTTGGAGACTTTTGGGAGTTGTATGTCATCCTTTTGTGAAGTTTATTGATTAATTTAAATGGTTGTGTTTCATTTATCTTTTCCTAACTATAAAATGGCATAGGCAGTGTTTTGGTATATTCATCAAGACACAAAAATGAATTTAAACCATATTTAGAAGATACCTTAAAGTGCCATCTGATAATGCAATTTATTGGGGAAAGGATAATGTGATTACATTTTGTGTATTTTGTGATGAGATCAGCCAGACTGATAACTTTGTATGATTTGATATATGTTTTTCTTGTAAATAGTATAATTTAAAACATATAATTTCAAGTATAGATAATTTAATAAAAAACTAGAAAAGACCATATAAAACCCCCAAATTGTCTTGTCAAAACACTTCAACTCTATCAGGAAAATAGTAAAGATGCTTTAAAGGAAGTTATTTATAGTTAATACCTTTGTGATAAACAAGGGGACTGTACAAAACAGCATAGTTGGAAAGAAGTGTACTTTGTACTTTAATAGAATGATCCATAAGCAGTAATCGTAAATGTCTAAGGGTGAAATGTCATAGTGATCCTATCTCATTTAAGTCTAAGTATATACCCATAGCAACAGGGAAAACACAATGCCGATAAACCTTGTTGTTCTTATGACATCACACTGTGCTGTTACACCCATAATCAAAGTACACATAAAGCCCTACAGATAAACATTGGTTTTAGACTGTATGTAAATCTTCAGTCATACATTTAAAAAAAAAGTATTTTAATTTGAACTTCATCTTTTCGTTTTACTTATGAGAAGCTCTGATACTACTAAAGAGAATACAGGGTTGTGAGGACGACAGGCTTGATAATGAGTACATGCTGCCACCTTCTGGGTTATGTGTTCCTACATGTTATTTGTTAAGATTTTATATCAGCTTCAGAAGTTATAAATGAGAACACAATAAATTTACTACCATAGCAAGCCACAGTGCAAATTGATCCAATAGCTTAAGTTCGGCTTCCTTTGCTTTTGACAAGAGCACACATTCACTAGCATAAATGTCATATTTCAATTCTTTTTGACAGATTTGTTTTTATTGTTTCCATACAAATGACCCTGATTTTCATCAGAGGTATAATAAATGTCTTATTTTAGAAAACAAAAACAAAATGTAATCGTGAGTCAAAAAAGTAAATACATCTCCAGAAGCTTCTATCTCAGTCCTCGAATGACCCCTGGGGCTTCATATAAGTTATGAAGAGTATGTGTGGCTGTATGACAGACAGGATTGGGTTGCCAGGGGCTCTGGCAGAAGGCTTCTTCATTCCCCAGGCTCCTCCAAGCTGAACTTCCTGCAGTTTGTTTTGAGTCAGGTGAAAAACAAATATTGCTGCAGCATAAAGATATTATACCACTGTGTAACCATTTTACCACAAGAGGTGTAATTTTGTTGTACCTCTTTTACATCGGCAATGGGCACCATTCAAATTCTCTCACATGGAAGTTGCGGTGTAGTTAAGTAAATAGATTTTATTCCATAAGTAGCTGTCCAGCAAAGAAACCAATAACAAACAAAATTGTGTCACTTACACTCTATAATGTAATGCGTTTTATTAATCGCATAGACCTCAGAGTGCAGGTTATTTCACTGTCATGGCCAGGTTCCTGTGATGCATGTAGTCCAGGAATGTACAAAATAGCAACGTGCTTTGTTCTGTGTTATATTACTCTACATAAATAAAGCAATGCTGCCACCATCTGAAAAGGTGTACTATCCCAGATGTGTTTGTGTTGCTCTGCCCTCAATCGAGTACTTATGTACTATACCTCTGTCACTTAGACCCAATTGTTTAACTGATTGATAATAAAAAAAATAATACTGACATATATGTCATTACCAAAAAGGCCAAATGTATTTCTTTCAAAAAAATGTATCTATGAATATTATGTTATATATTAGCTTATGGTAGCAGTGGGGAAACAGGTTTTTAGTTATTATCTGTTTTTCATTCTTCAGTGTAGGAAACAGACTTCACTCATGAAAATACATGAAAACTACCCTCAGAGGATTTATCGAGTCAAGTTGTCCAGGAGGGTCCATATTGCAAGCTTAAAACAATAGTTGTTTTGGTTGCTGAGCGTCTTATTCTTTTCCAGGTCCTGGGATTTCTGAAGACATTGCTGCGTACACATATTAAAATGTGTCACTGTGTATACAGAAGGTGTGGTGCATAGCCTACTGAAAGAAAGTTAGTTTGCTGAGAACATAACAACTAACAGCATTCCCTAGGATGGCCTGGTTGCAAAAAATGTATTAGTCTCACTTGGGATTTAACCAATGGGCCAACAAAACAACCCCAGGAGTCACTTTAAGAAAAGGATCTTGGAGAGAAAATAGCTGTTATCAACACCTTACAGGTATTACTCCGTTTTTGAGGCTGCTGTATGTTTTTATCATGATCACCAATGACCAAGTTTAACGTTCATCCCAGATGAAGAATGTCTGGGGTGTTTCAAAATGACAGTGGCTATTTTAATGTACCAATTTGATTTAATGTAAAACTTAATTTCATCCATAAATATGCATAAATAACTGATTTTTAACAGTTGGTTAGTAGTTTTTAACTACCAGAGAACCGGAAAAAACGGGTTTGTGAAATATGATTAACTTATGTAAAGAAACTGGGAAATGGGTTATGAGACTGTAAAGAAACTGGGAAATGGGTTATGAGACAATAATGCAATTAGGGCAGAACTAGCCGCTTTTTGGGAGTAACTTCCTTCCCCTACTTATTGTTGTCCCTACAACACTCATTGCCCTGAGGAATGTATGAATTAGAAGTTAAAAATCTTTGCAAAAACGATCAGAACTACTCTGATATCTTAACAGTAAGTAACATCTCTTTCATCATTGTGTAGGCTATAGGGACTAAATGTTCAAAAGGTTTTCAGTATGAATTGTTGGAGCTTAAACTTAAAAAATGAGCAGTAATTATTGGAGCCAAAGCTTTGATCCGTTGAATGTACTGTACTCTTTAGTGTTAACACATCAGCATGTATCTTACTTCTGGGAAATAAACCAAAAATGTACTGTAGAAGTAAAGAAAAGGAATCCACTGTATCTCTTTTGACCATTGGAATGGTATTGAAATAGAATGTTATCACAGTATAAATCGCACACCCAGTTTTAATGGGCTACTGCTAAAGTTGTTTATCAATGGTGGTGGCTAATAAGTTGTCCTTTCTTCCTGGAAGAGGTTGTGCAAACATTATTAACTTAAAATGTACAGGTATTTTAACTTCAGCCTTCTATGCATCATCTTCTTTAATAACAAGCACTAACCTCAAACAATTAGTCTGGATCAAAGCTGGCAAGTCTATTTTGGGTGGTACCACTCCCTTTCATGCTCCCTACTTATGTATTGAAGGGAGAGCAAGCCTGATTGGTTAAAAGTGTAAAAGGGTGATTTTGGGGGCATTTGTGAAAAATATTTCTTTCTCAGACGATTATTAAAATTATTACATGCATTCAGTATACATGGGCCATACAATAAAATAAATAGAAAATAACTATTTAGTTTTAGTATTACAAAAAAAGTGCTTGAGAGAATTTCGGAAACTAATGTCAGTGAAGATGTTTCCCTGGCCAGGGTCCTATTTTATCACACACATAACTTTTCTTCATATTTTTGTTTACCTGTTTTGTTTGGGACTAGAGATCTTGGCTATTTACCCCATTGACCATGGCGCCAAAATCTCAATCAGCTCATACTTCCGCTCCGACGCATAGTACTAACACTGCAGCTATCCCCACTACCGCTACCCCTGACTTCATAACCCAACTACTGGACAAGATCCCCTGTAAGTAATCCAAACATGCACCAGCCACAGTCGTTTTCCTACTAGCCTCAAGCCCACCCCCACCCCCATGCACAACCTTCTTGATCCGTCTGGGGGGCTTATCCCTCCGGCTGCCTCCAAGCTACCCAGCATTCATGGGGTGGCACTCTGCCTGAGCACCTGTTCCGTGTGTCATATCTAATTCCACTCCAGGCGCACATTTCTTACCTCTCAATTTTCACTTGTTACAAGTTTATCTCCCCCTAATCCTCGTGGCTGTGCTATTGCTTCATGCTTTACGTGCGTGCCATAGTGAGACTCACGTCAACACTGACTCCCACGTCTCTCAGCACATTTTCTTTTAAGCTCAACTTCTTTCAACTCATCTGATTTTGTCTTGTTTGCAGTGCCGAGATGGGCTGTGTATGCTATCTTTGCTCTTGGCGCACTGGTGTTTTTGGTGTGCTTTCTGTGCATCTGCGCAAAATGTTGCTGCAAAGACAAGAAAAAGAAGATGAAGAAGCAGGAGCAGCAGATTAGTCTGAAAAAATTGAAAGGTTCCACAACCACTGCCCTGGTAAGCAGAGAGGCAGTATTTAAACTCTTTCGTAATCTTAAAGGGAGAATCCTTAGGTGGATTGGTTAGCAATGACTTTGGGAAAGTGAATGTGATTGGCTGTTTCCATTGATGGGCAGGTCCAGCCAGATACTGGAGATGTGGATTGTGCAGTGGCACATGACCCACGAGGAAAGCTACTCTACTCTCTGGAATACACTCAGTCAGAGGTTAGCTCTCAGTACAGGCTACATCCACATTCTACACACATGAGCGATTTGATGTCGTTTAACTGTAAGTCTAGAAAAACATTGATTACAGAAGGTCATCCGTGACGCAATCCGAAAGATATCGCATGTCAGACCCTGTACACTGACAATACAAGTACATGGCTATAATACATTGTTGAAGTACATGAGTTGTTGCTAGTTTTGATCATTGTGTGTCATCTGTTATTGCTTCAGCTGGTAGTGGGAATCAAGCAAGCGGCTGAGCTGAAAGCTATGGACATAGGAGGAACCTCTGACCCTTATGTCAAGGTCTACATATGGCCTGGGAGAGTAAAGACATGTGAAACCAAGGTCTTCAGAAACACCCTCGATCCAGTTTTCAATGAGCAACTCACATTTCCGGTGCGCACGTTATTTTGTCATCACCAAACATCATACGTTTATGTTCAACAGGAAATACATTTTGCATGCTATTAATTCAAATGAACTATCAGTGTTGTGTGACTTAAGCATCTCACTGTGTTTTTTTGCACAGATATCTAAGACTGACCTCAAAGAATCTACCGTGGTGATGCAAATATTTGACTTCAATAGGTTTTCTAAACATGAAATGATCGGTGAGCTGAGGTTGCAGCTCAGCACTGTCGATTGGAATCATGTGATTGAGGAATGGCAGGATTTAAGTGATCCACCCAAGTTTGAGGTATGACTGCTGTTTGTCTTTTGAATTATTTTTATTATTATTATTTACAAAAACGGCTGATGTGCATGTAGATTACATCATTGTAATTACTTCCACATATTAGAATTTAGCCCCACCCAAACACCTGTGTTGATGTGTGTGTGTGTGTTTTTAGTTGTCCTTATCAGGGTTTCTGTAAAAAAAAAAAAGCTTTGTAGAAACAGCGATGTCGACTATGATTTCAGGATGAGATTCTAGGGGAGATCTGCTTCTCTTTGCGTTATGTTCCTACGGCTGGTAAGCTGACGGTCGTTATCCTGGAGGCAAAAAACCTGATGAGTATGGATTTAGGGGGTTCTTCAGGTCAGTCATGTTTAGCTCTTTTTGCACGCAAGGCATGACTATTCTTATAACTACTGATCGATAACCTTTCTTTAGATCCCTATGTAAAAGTTCAGCTAGCATTAGATAAAAAAAAGTGGAAGAAGAAGAAGACATCTGTCAAAAAGAAGACACTGAGTCCGTACTTCAATGAATCCTTCACATTTGATGTGTCATTTGATCAAATCAAAGTAAGTGGGACTCGAAACTAAAAACAATGAATTAACACCACGCTGCTTCGTTGATCATCTGCATACTATCCCGGTCTTATTTTTTGCAGAGGCTTCACATGGTGATATCTGTGTGGGACTATGACACAATGAGCAGGAACGATGCCATGGGGAAGATCTTCCTGGGCTGCGATGCATCTGGGAATCAGCTGAGGCACTGGGCAGACATGCTGGCCAACCCCCGTAGGCCAATAGCCCAGTGGCACACTCTGCTCTCAGCTGAGCAAGTAAACTCAACGCTTTCTCTCAAACGCAACATTCCCATTATCAACAAAAGCTTCTGAGAAAGTGCCTTTACTTGAACGTGGACTCTTAGTACATCCTTCACAGAGACTTTAACAGACAAAGGTAGTCTGTGCTAATTGTAACAGTCATGTGCATTCTACAGTGGCATTCGAAACACTAAACATCCTTTGTTTCAAAGTTGATAAACAACAACAGGGGCAGCTGTCTGTTTTGTTCCATTTGCTTTTCACAGTAGGCAATTTCAATGTATCATTCCCCACACTGTGGTGTTTAAATGCTGTTGGCAGGTAAAATACTGTGCTAATACAAAAAATGCTGTTGTATTAAAGATGTAGGAATGAGCGTGATATCAAAACAGTGTATAACTTTACAATGAATTGTCTAACATAGTAACTATTTTTATTTACTATATATTTAGATTTGAAACTCATTGGTAATAAACCATATCCACGTATTGGTAGATTTTGTTAGTTCAAGTTTGTTTCCTTGTCAAACTAAATTGGTGTCTCATGCAGAAACATTGCAAAATCAGCTTGACATAGGCAACAAACGAATGCCTTAATTAAATAAGACATTGGTAAGTCCAATCTATCCAGATCTCAAGTGAATAGTTAGTTCCCTTTGGCCCAATCAAGAGGAGTTCAGCATCTTTCCTTTTCCGCTGTGACACGTGCTACAGAGGGGGGGGGGGGGGGGGTCAGTGGACCATGAATAGCCGTGGTTGTGCTAGCTTCTAATTATCATAAATATCCTTGGTTTCTTAGTCTCGGTGGATGTAAGGATTCATCATAGACTTCCAACCAAAGGAGGACAGAGAACATACTGTGGCATTAAGAACATCGGTGCCCACGAGTAGTACCGTAGAGAAACAGAAACGCCAGAACAATAACTGCTGTTGTGACAGTATCACAATATCAACTCATTGAGGCTGTACCTAATCTTTTGTTTTTGCCAACCTGTACTTTTCTTTAGCTTTTACAGCCACTTCCACTTTAGCCTGAACATAAAAAATTTAGAATATATATATATATATATATATATATGTACTGTATGTATTACATATATAAAAAGTAAATACAGTCACCTGGAAAATATAAAAGTGACTAAGATGTTTGCTGAGGTTGGGCAACATATTATGGCCTTTCAACCCCAGTATCTTAATAGTGGCACTATTTATCAACTCCACTCCAAGCATTTTTTATAGATAACTTTTGACTCCCCTATACTCACAGAGACCTATTATTAGTCTTTACATAATAGCGAGTCTGTAATACATACTGACTACGTGCCAACCGTGTGAGTGCAATTTTTTAAGCTTCCCTTCCATGCACTCCTGGCTTGCTGTCCCCCCTTTCTTTGATCCTTTCCCTGTGATGGTCATGGTCACTAAGCCTGTGACAGGGTCTGCTGCTGGGTGACCTGTGGAGAGACAGACCCATGCTGGGCCAACACTGGAGCATCAAAAGATGCCCATATTACATGGGAACTCTTCTGGAGTCAGTCACCTATACTGAATTATTAAATCATTGCACACTCACTGATTCACAGAGTAAAGGGCGGAGGTAAAAGATTTAATCTGCAATATTATATACAGGAAAAAGACAAAAAACTCTTAACTCTACTTGCTCATTGCTTTGGCTACAATACATTTGCATGAGCATCCTCTGGTGTTAAACAGTGAGCATGCGGGATTCTGGAAAACATGCAAGGCCAGTGCCTTGGCAACAGGAAGGTCGAACAATTTCCGGAAAATGCTTGGTGGACTTCTTGAGATTTTTTAAAATCTAAAATTAAATGCTGGGTAGGCTCTCTGAAATGCAAATGACACACCCACCTGAAAGGTGCTGCATGTTAATCTGCATTTGCAAGTGACCATGCACAGGCCTTACATCTTCAAAATGCACTGTGGATTTTAGTCCTGTTTCCTTTAAGAAATCTTGTGTGGGGTATAGCGTATGGTGTCCATGAATTGCATTCAATTTAAAAAAAAGGAATAATTACCTTAATTTTGTGGGACCAGTGCAATTTGTAATTTCTGAGAAACAGCAATGCTTAAAAAACTGAAAACGGCATGTGAGTTGGAAGGGAAGAAAGAGGCCACTTTTTGAGTTCAAATATTTTTAAATGTGCTTCATAGACACTAAGGAATGATTGTCTATTCTGGACCCTTTAAATAAATGTATTATGGGCGTTACTGATACACCAGCTAAGTAACCTCTGCTAAATGTTTGTTGGCGCCAGATGTCATGCAGTGACATTATTGGACCAGGGTGTTACCAGGATACATGAGTGGCTGAACTGTCCAATTAAAACCTACCTTGAAATGTCCTTTTGTTATTTTATCTTCTTATTCACTGCACACCGGCAGTTCATATTTATATGAGACAAACAGGTCTTCGCTTAAATGGAAGCATAATGCACAAGGTGTGTACAGCATTTTTAAATGAGAGATAGGCCTACATATTGTATTGGAAATACATTTGTGCTGTTTTGTGATAACTGCAGTATCTACTAGGCTATTGAGTAGGCTAACATATTTATCTCTATCTAAATGCAATTTTTTTTTTGACTACTAGGCTACTTGTACTTTAGGCTTATTATTGAAAGATATATTTTTCCACATAAAAAAAGCTTATAATTCTAAGTCACTTTGTTAATGTTGTTTAAGAAATGTAATCTCAGGTATTTGAGTCGGAATTGCTTTTAGGTTTTCATATTTCAAGAGCATGTTTATTTCTTCACAGAAGTCAACTGGAGTTTGTAGATAAATGATAGTGGTCAGCCCGGGTGCAACGGGTTCTCTTTACCGTCCGTTCTCAACTCCACCCAATCAGCAACCAGTGGCAAGTAAATCAAACAACCTCTACATTGAGCCTATGTGCTACAAATATGCAAGGGTTTGCGCTAGCTACCTAGCTACATACTGACCTTCATTAGAACAGTATTAGGGGCAGTAATGCAGTGTTTTTGTATGATGGACTTTCTTTGACTTCGATGTGATGCGGACCCAATGCTATGTCTGTCTTGCTTGGCAAGCACTCGTTGCCTTCATTTGGCACAGCACTGAGCACTGCATTCTGAATCCGAGTGCAGCTGGCTAAGCGCTACGTAACGCCGTTGCCCATAACATAGCAAGAAGCTATAGGCACTGAATGAGCATTATTTTTGTCAGCTAGCTAGCATTACTTTGTATAATGCGTGAGCTATCTCGAGCAATTTTTTTTTGTCCTTGTGCTATGGCTTGCCTAATGAGTTATCTAGCCTAGTTCTCCAGGGCTCACGCAAACATCCGTGAAGTTAATAATGTTACAGCCCTAGAACTAGACTAAGCTACCGTAATTTGGCTAGCTAGGTTTGCAGTGAATCTGCATGAGTCAACTGCACTTACTGTTTGCAGCACGAGCTGTCTAGCTAGCATCCACACTCAATATACATAAATTAAGCCTTCAGAGTAACGTAGGTTGTTGTCCGCTATACAAAAATGCAAACTATATGGCGAGTCATTCAACGTGGGGCTTGGTTTGCCAAAGATAATGGACTGCCAATTTGGTATTACATGCCTCTATCAACAGGAGGCACAAAATGGAAACCGTGGAAAAATTTAACAAGGAATTGAGTGCACTAAAATTGGTGGATAAAAAGGCTTTTTCCCAACAGAATGGCAGAACAGGTATGATTACTAATTCTCATTATTGCTTTCTCATTGTCCTGCATAATTTCCTGCAGATTAAAAGTTGTCTTTACTCGCAGCTAGCTGCAGCAAAACTAACAAACTACGATTTATTTGCAGGCTTTATTGCAAGGCATATTAAAAGCACATTCAAAACTCATCATACCTTGCAACTACAGTCCATCTCACGTTCAGAATCTTCCACTGGTAAGCTCAAAATAAGGTATTGCATACAGAATAATCAAAAATCTACAAGTTTTGGCATAGCATGTCCTCATTGGTTTATTTATCTATTTTTCTGTTTCTGTTCTTTTGATAACATTTCTGAGAAGTGTGGTGAAAACCTCATTAAATAGATTTTCATCCTCCGTATTCCCTGTTAGGATCTTGTCCTAATTTAGCGATGAGCAGGAGTGTGCCGAACGCTCCCCGTCCCGTCCCTATGGCCCTCACACCCCAACTTCCCCCACGAGCCCACCGACCTCTCTGCCTCTCAGTTTCTTCTGACAGCAATGGCAGATTCAAGGCTTTGGAAACCCAGGAGTGGAAAAACAATCTCAAAGCTCAGGTATGTCGATATAGCATAGCCCCTTCTGTAACTGTAAGCCTGGTGCATACAGTGCTGAAGTGTTTTCTGTGTTGACTGTTGCAGATGGAGCAAGCACACAGTGCGGGGGCAGCCAGCAGCACAGGTTCTTTGGAGAGGGCCTCCTTATTCTGTGCCTCTGGCTCCACCACGGCTTCCAGCTCCGGCCTCTCTAGCCCCATTGAAACACTCAACAAGAGCAAGTCCTCCAGTCGCTTCTCCCTCTTCTCCCCACCCTGGAACAGCAGCTCCGAATCTGACTCAAATCCCCCCTCACGCTCTGGCTCCAAGAAGCTGCGCAACTATAGCAGAAGAGCTGCTACAGGCCCTGCAGGAGTAGGAGGCCGGGGCCCTGACACTCCTGATACCAAACAGAATGGCCCTGAACACTTCCAATACTCTGAGCCTGTCATCTCCAAGGTGACGGACTACATTTTTGTGGGTAACTTGAATGCGGCCTACAACGGGCGCACACTGTGCCGCAATAACATTGACAGCATAATTGACATGAGCAGCCTCCCGGGGGAACCCGGCCCCTGCCTGAACCTCATCCCCTGCACCTGCTCGCGCGGTACCCGCCACAGTTGGTCGCGTCTTAAGGTGGACATCAGCGACGTGCCAGACGCTCTGGGCGACGGCCCCTCCCTGAAGCAGCGTTGCTTTGAGGACATCAACGAGTGCATCGATGCCTCCACCGAGAAGAGGAAGCGCGTGCTGGTCCATTGTCGCGACGGCTACTCCATGGCACCCACCTGTATCATCCAGTACCTGATGGTAAAGAAGAATATGAGGTTGATCTCTGCCTACGAGCTCTTGAGGGCCAAATATCCTGTTAACATCAGGGAGTGCCACCAGAACATGCTGGTGAGCTTGGAGCGAGCCTTGCAGCCTGGAGCTAACTTAGACCCTGAAGACTTCAAACTGGCCATATCACGCAAAGTAGCCTGGACCTAACTCTGCTCCAACTAAACAATTTGTGGCATTCCTTATTTTTTTATTTTGACGTGGCATTGGATATTTTTGTATAGATGGTGAAAGGCAGCTTTGTTTTTTGTTTAATTTCACTACCCGACTGGATATTGTCATGTGCCCAGTTTTGACGCCTAAATATAGTTGTAAAATGTATATGCAGAGTGATGTATTTGCCACATATAACCTGTGATTTTGAGATGTGATGTTTATTTTTCCAACAAGGATTCTGTACTGTATACGGCTGCTAAAATGAAAAAGTTATGTTTTAATTGTTAAAAGGTTCAAAGTTGTATGGAACTCTGAATAGAACCTATACTTCTGAAATGAGTTTACCCTTTTAACAATCTTGTTTAACTATTTGGCATTAACACTTAACACAAACTGATCCTGTGCTGCCCTTTGTTTTTATGTTGTGCTTCATATTTCTGATACCACAAGAACATTTATAAGACAGTTCATTTTACAATGCTGTCAACACCAGAGGCTTGAGGAACCTTGCCAAGAAACCCATAGATATCTAGATTGAGGTCAATATGTATATTTAACTAGAATGTGTTAATTACGTCACCACTTTTGATCTTCAGCTTTTACACAAAGTGGCGTGACATTGCAGCACCAAAAATGTTTCTTAACTTTTAGTTGGTTTCTTTTAAAGTTAAAAATGCTCTGAAGGTTCCGTCAAATTCCATACACATTTTAAAATATGACTTCTTGCAAAAGCTCTGTGCCATTTATTTTGCTGCCATGTGAGTTTGATTTTGTTTTCAAGTTTGATTTTGTTTTCAATTCAGGGGAATTTGAGTGGGAGTTCTCAGGAGACTTATTGATGTCATTCCAATATAGCTGCAGAGGCTGCTGCTGATAACTCTGGATAATGGAGGACACATCTTCTCACTATTAGTTCTCCTGCCATTTACTTTAGGCAGAGGACTTTGCACATGGAAACCTGTTGTATATTGGTCATCTCCCTATAAATGTGACCCTGAGGCTGACTGCGGCATCTTAAAAAAAACGACTAAGATGAATCAACGTAGCTCTCCTCTATGAGGAGATCTGTAAGGCCAGTGATGTTCCCTATATTTTGTAATCAACTAAAGTCATATTGTGGTGCTTGAAAATTGTGGCTTTGTAATTTTAGCTTTTGTGTATGCAGCAAGTGAAACTGAATGGACTAATAAATAAAATGTCAGTATACTTATGGGAAGCAGATAAGATTATGATTCCATGCTCGTCCTGCAAAAAAAATATTTTGCACAACTCTTCAGATGCAGTGTTTAGTAGAAGTAGGCTGACATACTGTACAGCGGATTATTTTAGGTATATAGTTATTCTGTCAGTTATGTTAGTTCAATAATGTTTTTTATAAGAAGTATTGTTTTGAAAACCTCTTCCCAACTAGTCTGTTCTGCTTTGTAACTTGTATGATTTTTCAAGAATAATAATTAGTTGTTTAGGACCAGCATTTCTACAGGAAAAAAAAGTGTATTGGTAAAATCGTTTTTTCCTGCTGACTGCATGACTGCATAACAACCACTATTTGTTTAGAAATGTATGTGGTATGAGACACTTTATATTTCCAGTG
The DNA here is from genome assembly GCA_036023535.2 of Galaxias brevipinnis. NCBI lineage: Eukaryota > Metazoa > Chordata > Actinopteri > Galaxiiformes > Galaxiidae > Galaxias > Galaxias brevipinnis. Next base: position 23,795 of record JAVQIZ010023552.1, on the reverse strand, counting down.
CATACTTTGGTACAGAGAAATAAAGGAAGGAATTGAAAATGCACCCAAAAGCAACTGCCATTATGTTCCCCAAAGAATGGAGAAAAATTATCTAAAACCCTCTATGCTTATGGTACTGTTGGAATTGGAGCTTCGAGTATTGTGCCTTTGTTTGATTATGTGTAACTACAGCGACACTTCACACTTAGAATGCAGATGTTGGCCAGTGACTATATTATTATTTTTTTAATGCAGTAAGATGTTGTTTATTAATCTATCCATGTTTAACTTGCAACACATGGTGTAATGAAGAATTGAAAAACATTTTAATTTCAGTGGTTATTGCTGTAATATTTCTGTTGGTGATTGGTGTACAGTGTCTGTGCCAATGTTTTACCAATGCAAATGGTGATTTATGGCAACTATTCATATATTGTGATAATATTTCCATGCATCTCTGCTTGCCAGATAAATATATCTTGACAAGCATTTTTGTGTGTTATCATGACACTGTACTGGATGTGTCACCACTTGAAATTAATTATATTGTTGTAAGAGTTGTGGTTGTATTAACTTGTTAGATATTACAACTTTCTCTCTCAGGTGAAATTATAAATGGCCCAGAATGTTTGGATTGAGTATGAAATCATAGAGTATGTGAATCTATGTATTTCCTTTGTCATGTTTTGTACTGTATAAATATTAAAGGGGAAAGATATAGAAAACTCAAATCTCTTCTTGTATGCAAGATCATATTTGTTTAAATTCAACTGAACTGGAAATGTAACAATTGTGAGTCAGTCCTGCTCGACTCCAGTTAATTTGGTGTGCAGTTGTTTTTAGTAGTATTCCTTAGTGATGGGAAGATACCCAATGCCCCTGTGTAAATAAGTAAGTGCCATGTTTTGCCTCTGTTTTAGGAAGGCTAGTCCTCTTATGACTAGTTTTACAAAGTGGAATGGTCTTGATCCAGGATACGGATGATGTGTTTCGTAAACATTTGAGCTTTGAATATATTTGTTATGAAATGATGTGGTTTTGTCAGTTCTGCCTGATCTCGCTTCAGATGACAACAGGCATAAATAATATAGTTTGTAAGAAAAATCTGCGGGTACTGAAAACAATTCATCAAATTACTTTACCAATATTACTAATAAACTAATGTTTGCCAAATTACAAACACCCATAGAGGCTGTGCAGAGTAAGTGTTTTCTTACAAATCTCGTCAGTGGATATGACCCATTGTAACTAATTCTGAAGAGGAAATTGTAAGCGCACACGCTCATACACAAGCTTTGAATTATTTTTTTTTTTTAGAAGTCTGCATAGATATGGTCCATTGTTGCTTGATTTGAGGTGTCAGTGTCCTGTTTTTATAACGTGATAAATCGAATAGTTAACATTATTTTCCTTATTGTCGTAGAAATTTGAGATTGTGGTCTAACTTGTAGTGCTGGTTGGTGATGGTGATGGTTTTGCTATTCATTGAGTCTCCCACACATCAGGTTTCATTTTGATCTGGCAAGATAACCTTCTATCTGTGACCAACGTCCCCCGCTTTGCCGATATGATAACTGGAGTTAGTGTTGTAGTGATTGGCCCACCAGGAACAACTTACTGCATCATGCAACTGGCCTCGCCCCTCCCCTCCGTTTAGCCTGTTTGTGTGGTAGCCTTTTACATCTGTGAAATGCATCAGTGATGTCAGCTTGCTAAAATAATTTCACGGTCTCCCTGAAGAACCCATTAGATTGCCAGCCTTTTAAAGACACTGCACATTCAATGAAACCCTCTGTACATTAGTTTTCCATTCTTACACCTGCTGTTCCTCAACCTTTCATCGCAGTAAATGTCCCTCCTTCACTCAGCCTTCTTACACTGCCAGTGAATTGCACAGCCCACTGCTCCTCAGCTGTTCTTCTAGTGGCTGGGCTTATCGTTTAGCCGCAGCGTGTCTCTATTCAACACAGCCCGTCCCTGTTTGATATTTTTGTCTCTGCTTCTAGGCAGAGGGCGCCCATTGTCACCTCAGCAGGGCTTCCCTAACTTATAAAATAGGATGTGATACACCACCACCTCTTTCCGACAAGTGGGGTTTCCTAAATCAACTAATAAATTAGAATCACACTCCTGAAGGAAGGGTTATTTATAATTAGTCGTCTCAGGAGGTGGGGGAGTTAGATATAGAATTTCAGGTGCGTGTCCGCCTATTGGTCTGTGGATGAAACTACTTCCATAAAGAGAAAGCTGGAATTTCCTTGGCCATTGGGGAATGCAATATAAACCTTATAATCAGTGAGGCTCTGCACAGTACTACCTATCCCTATGCCTATATCTGCCGCTACCTTTCCTTTCTCTCTCCTCGGATCTCAAGGTGAGAACGCCTCTCCTTTTACCCCTCTCAGCTGCTGTCTCTTTCCTTAGACTCAGAACTGCCGTGTTGCTCTAAGGAATAACAGTGATTTACTTAAGAGTCTTGTCATAAAAAAATATAAGTTTCTGCTTATAGGTATGCTTTTAGCTATTGACATGAATAATGTTTTGGTATTGAAGCTTGCAGTAGGTTTGGTAAAATTAGGAACTAATTATCGAACATAAGGTTGTTCTTGTTGAAAATAACATTTAAAATGTATTTTTGAATGGATTAAATGTAGGGGGTAATTTTGTTCATAGTGGTTGTTATTGAGACATTTTGAAAGGTAAAGGTGGTTAATGCTGGATATAAACAAAGCCAGTCAAGCATCCACTGTGAGGGTTTTTTCTGATAGGCTCTCTTATGTGCTGTTTGTATTTATTGGTGTAACTGGACATAGAGCTTCAAAGTGATGGCCTCACTTTTTATCTTGGTGTCAATGCAAACTATTTACATGTCAATCATACCATAGTCAGCTGTTCAGTTTTAGCCTTTGTGAGTATAGATGGAGAAGCCATGAAAGTGATTGGAATGTCTGTGTTAAAGCACACTCTAAATGTAAAGCTGGTCAATTTGGATGAGAAAGTATGTTATTTATGATTGCATCACATTACCACAAAAGCGATATTGTTTTTTCACTTCTGCCTTTTGTGTGGTTATGACGTAGTTTATTAGATCCGAGAGAGGAGAATGGAGTCAACGTGCTATGTTAAAGAGTGTGTTTCATGTAATTAGGTGTGAAGCAAAAACGATCTCAGTTGTGATTTTAGCACTCAATATCATGTCATTTCAGACTGTCATAGATGTTTCCTGATAATTTTATCTTGCAGAAAGCATGCCATTTCTATGCTAAGTTTGTATTTTCACTTAGTTTTCTGTATCATAGGCAGTGCTTTATAAAAAGATGCAAATGTACTTCTCATCCTTTATAGTGTGTTGAATTACCAAGCATACCTGTAATTGATATTTTATGCTCAGTATTTTATATTATAGTTCTGAATGATTTTAGCCTGAATGAAAGATTTTTGTTTTATGCTGCTTCTCATGTGGTAAGGAAGTTTTGTAATTGAAACAATTTCTTCTTTTTCAGATAGTATATAACCAAAAAGTCATATACGTGCACGTTCATACTATATGCAATGTCTGCAGGAAACAGGCTGTATTTCTTTATGGGTTATAAAAAAAGGCAGTTGAAGGGCAAAATTATTATGTACTGTACTTATGTACTGTAAGTGCTGTGGTTTGGTACATGGCCTTTATTTCAATACATGTGAAACAGTCTTGGTTATGTCATTAACGTTCTGGTGGCCAAGTGGCCTCAACCAGGTGCTATCAGGTGTTTGCTAATGTTTCAGCAGAAAAGCATTACTCAACAGCTACTCGAGATGAACAGCTGGCAAGCTATCTTTTTTTCCTAATTTAGCTACTACTTTTAAATTGGCAATACACGCCTGTGTCATGGGTAGGTGTCGTGTTTCCTCTCAGAGGGACAATTATGTGTAAATGTTGGAACATTCCAATCATTCTCTTTAGCTTGACCAGATGATGATTCTCTGACTGATGTATTATATCACAGTTACAGGCTGGTTTGTCATGCCTGACAAAATATTTTTTATTCCACCAGCCTGGGAGATATTGTATGTTGACAACATTTCATGATTCATTTGCTGACGAGTTTGCATCAGTTAAGATTTTGTGTTGTGTATTTATCAGAACACCATACAGTTAACAAATGTTTGCATACTAAGACAATGAAGAGCTCATTGTCATCTTTTTTCACAGTGTGAAACCAAATCAACACCAAGATGTCAGAGTGAGTAACCTTTAACGTTCATGTCACTAAACCTGGGTAAAAATTCTTTTGTTTTATAAAATACAATTTGTTTTTGTTATGTGTGTGTATATTTAAAAATACACTGTGATTAACCTTTCTGGACTATGCTTTGCACTTAATATGATTTCTCCTGTATTTACATCTGTAAATAGGAATGTTAGTGTTTTTCCATTTAGATATAGTTGCACAAAAGAGTTAAATAGCATAGGCTGGCTATAAGCTTGTATTGGTCTCTAAAGTAATATATGGTTTGATGTAAGTCAGCAGATCAACTTGGAGTTTGTTTAAAAGGATAACTCGATACAATCTAAGTACCCTAGGCCATTTGTCTGGCTATAGTGCTAATGTTAGTATTAGTGTGCATTTTGAAAAACCAAATGGTCTCATTTGGTCTCATCTCGTCTTTTCTCTTCAGTAAAAAGATGTCGTCAAGTCGTAAGCATCATCTGAAGGTAACGACCATATTACAGTGCATTAGAAGGATTTACCTAAATCGGATTGGATGCAGTAATAATGGACTCTCCCATTTTCAGAGTTTGATGCTTGCAATCGCTAAAAATCTGCTAGAAGATGAAGCAGTTGAAAAAGAGCAGGAGAGGATAAGGTATATGGAGGAGACGTGCCCAGCCCTGTCTTTACCTGGTGGTATTCAGGCCTTACAGGTTTGTCAGTCAGAGAATCAAACTTTTGGCTGTTTGCGGGTTTAAAACCCAATTTACAGTACATTTTCTTATTTTAGGAACTGTGCAAAGAGATCCACCATAAAATTGATGCGATAGATGAGGAGAGATATGACCTGGAGAGCAAAGTCAACAAATGCTCCAAGGAGGTTTGCTCTTTCGACTTATAAACAATGTCTCCTTGCCTGGAGTCTGTGTTGATAAAGCAAGTTATGGTATGGACATGCAGTGCATGATCTAATTATTTTCTTACATATTTTCCAGATTGAAGACATGAATATTAAGGTACAAGACCTGAAGGGCAAGTTTAAGAAGCCAGCTCTGAGAAAAGTGCGTATGTCTGCTGATGCTATGCTCAAAGCTCTGTTGGGCTCTAAGCACACGGTCAACATGGACCTGAGGGCCAACCTGAAACAAGTCAAGAAGGAAGTAAAGGAAGAAGTGAGTGTCTTGGTTTCCATAGTACATTTCTCAACATTCACATTGCACAAATCCCGCTACTGTTTGATATTGGGTAATCTCCTTGTAGTAAATCAGATTGATCATTTCAGTGCCCGAGTGTCGCTCAGTAGTGCACACTGTTCCCAATCTACAGATTGGGTGTAATTTAACCACACATTTTTATTTTGTGGTTAATTGGCCTGCTGTGATTCCCCATGCTGAGTCTTTTTGACAAATGAACTGTCTCACTGCAGGATAAAGAACTGCGTGACGTTGGGGACTGGCGTAAGAACATTGAGGATAAGGCTGACAGGAAGAAGATGTTTGAGACATCCTAAAGATTGCAGACAAAACTTTCCTTTAATGTAGTGGTATCTAGTATCAACAAAAACAGTGTAGCATCTTAATATACACATACAGTATATAGTGTTTTTAGTAACTAGGACTAATCTCAAATATGTTGACCCTATTTTGTATTACCCACAATGGTTCTTTGTTGAGTAGCTAGACATTATCAATTTAAACTGGATGTATGTAAACCATAGCATATTTAACAAATTGGATAACAAGCAACTGAATATCTTAATAAATAATTGCATTGTACCTTTGTTCTAAGACTGTTTTTTTGGATTGTAATAAAGTAGAAATCAGCTGAATGTTTCAGGATTGGAGGTTGTTCTGACACCTGAAAAATATGTACATGTTTTGTTTGAACATTAGCGTCTAACGTTTGTATCGCAGTACAGAAGATGGTATTTATTGTATGTCTGCAAAATCTCATTAGATACATTAGCTAGTCATTAGGTTAGACAACATTGTCAGGATCCGTTTCTCAAACGAAAGCCTATCATCAGTTGACCAAAAGAGAAATACATAATGGCATGTTATACTAGGGACCATTCTGATTTAGCTAAGCACTCTGATATCAGCAATATCTATCAACACATATCAAGTTAGATCATTCTAAGACTAGTTGAGATTGCTGTCATTCCGTTCCCTAACCTTTTACAACAGATTTCTGGTTAGTGAGTAATTGTTTGATAGGCTCCTCTTAGCATTACAATCTACTGCATGTTAGTGGAATAAACCGTTGCTCAAATGTTTTCCTTGTCTAAAATGTAATGATAATTTTCAAAAAGTTGAATGGTGTGGTAATATAGCATATACAAAATAGGAAATCCACATTTGGATCACTAGCATTGAGAGTAATGCTACTAGAAGACCTTAGGCAACGTTCTCAATAGCCCCACACATGAATTGATTGGATATCCTGGACAGAGTATAATCTAAGGACAAATGTATTTATTAAGGATCCTTAGGAAAATAAAATAACTTTATCGTATTATTTACACAATTTTTTAAGGATATTTAAGATAAGGAAACATTTCTACAAGGAATGCTCAATATCTCCAAATCAATGTGTGATTGATGCCCTTTAGGTAAGTCTACTTTGATGTCTCAATAGCCTGGAATGTTTTAATCATTTTTTTAATGATTTCTTTTACAGTTAAAGACATGCATGGAAATTCAAAGGAAGAATCGCGTGTGCGTGGGAAAGGTAAGCTTCTAATACTGTTCAGTGAAGGCACACTTATTCTGAAAGAGAAGGATGCTGGCATGTACAATAAAAAGGAACCGAGAACAATCTTATAGGATTGTATGGTGGGTTATTTATAGGGATAGGACTGTGGAGGGGTTAGGGGAGGGTAGAAGACACTGTCCTGTATTTCATGACCTTGTCAGCCCATTGGTTTGGGCAGTAATCCACTTCCATAAAGAGAAAGTCAAGGATTTAGAGGGCTATCACAGAATGCAATATATACTTCTTAAATCGTCCACTGCCTGCCTTTAGTCTGTTCTCTCATCCGTTAGCAACTTAGCTCAACTCTTCAGAGGTAAGCACCAAGTGGCTTTGTTCTTTAGTATATAGTAGCTTAGCTTTTCAGATCATATCATGCTACTTGTAGATATTTGTTTATGTAATTGTACCTACCTGAAGCATTGATCTGTCTTTGTTTTAACTAGTTTGAACAGGGTAGTTAGCTGGAAATTATGTTTTTATGTTTGAATGGAATTATGTTTACTAACTTATCTAACGTTTTATGTGTGACACCAATAGATGAAGATCTGATGTAATTAGTAAATGTGCTGTCTATACTTGCTCTTCCTTGTTCTTGTGTTTCGCTGGCAATTTCCCAGAAGACTTGGGTGTTAAAGATCTTGATCTAATTCCCACGATCGTAAAAGATGAAAGTTTCAGGTTAACAACTTGTGGTCCCTGGTGTGTGACATTAAACTCTGATTTAAAATCCTGACCAAATTATACGTACCATCAAATATCATTTATTTATATATTTGTGTCTAATTCTCAGAATCATTCATACTGTTTATGAAGCATTTACAGACTTTAACGTTGTAGGATACACCGTAATATTAAACTCTCTCTAAATACATTTAACCAAAAGTATTTGTGTTCAAATCTAATTATATTATTGTATTATAAGAAGACATGGTTTTGTTGTTTAAAGAAAGAAAAAAAGTATCTAGAATAAGTGACAGCTATAACTACTGCTGTTTGTGCCATTAGGAAGCGAGAACATTTTGCATGTTGTCTCAAAGGTAGTAAATATTTGATATACAGACTGTTGATATGGCACACTGAAAGGGTACACCACTACAAGTCATAAATTAGAAAGCGATACTCAAATGTTTCTCTTGCTGTCAACACCAACTATTGGACATCAGTATAACCTAATCTGCCATTCCTTTACACAGACATTGTGTAAATACTGCTTATCATTTTTAGAAGTATGGCATTTTATCCTTTAACCAATAAAAGTAACAATACAGATAAATCAAATGGTATTTTCAACATATGACTTACCATATGACTAAACTAAAAGCCAACCACATTGTTTAAGATTGAATGGCTTCTTTAAATATTGTTTGATCTTTACAACTCTTACAATCACCTATTTTGAAAAAGTATAATGATGACATTGTTAAGTCAAGGGCTCTATAAATAAGTCCGTTGAGGGCCTCACCAGTTTCGGCAGTAACGTATCTGATCGGAGACAGGGGAGACAGCCCAGTAGTGCTAGAGCCCCAGTTATTTTTGAGAAGTGCTCTAATGTCTTGTTCATCTAGGGGATGTTCCCCCGGGCTATGCTGGCACCACCAGCTGTGGTGTAGGGTTGCGGTGACCTCTCTGGAGACAAGCATAACAGCCACTTAAGACAAGATCTGGGCCCCAATTTAGATCCCAACTCATCCCCCTAATACTCTGTCTCTGGGTACACATCAACGAGATGGAAGACAGAAAAGTTCAAGTTACTCAGAATAGATAAATACCTTTAGCTTTTGCTAGCGAGAGGTCTGTACTTCCAATCGTTTGAAGAATAATTCCATGTCCAACGTAAAAATGGTGGCCTCTGTATTACAGGTTTTAGAAAAACTTTTATAAAAATTATTGAATGATGGCATGTTGGTAGATAGACCAAAAACCAAAAGTTAGAGGAGAAATGCATTAATAACTTAGATTTTAAATCAGTGTACCTTATCCTAGCAACTTAGCCAAACAATGCACTTACACTACGCTATAATTAGCTTTTTCCTTTTTTCACATCAGGAAGAAAATTGTTGCTGCCAAGATGACTGAGTAAGTGCACTATTTGTATGAAGTTGTAAAACATGTTCTATTTCTACTGCTATCACAGTTAATGTCTTCACTTTATTCCGTAGAAAAAGAATGTCCATGAGCCGCAAGCATAACATTAAGGTAAGGAATTTCCAGAGTACAAAGGAGTACAGAAATAGCTTTTTCCTTGTCGTTTGTGGTTTAGTGACAATTTGTTTGTTTATCCCAAAGATATCTGCTTGTGTCTTTGTGTCAATTGAGTGCCAACTGTCTTCATACTTTCAATGTGACCCTCAGGGTGCTATGCTGTCAGTGGCCAGGGATCTACTGGAAGCTGAAGCACTTGAAAAAACTGAGGAGAGGAAGAAGTATATGGAGGAAAACTGCCCTCCACTGCAGCTGCCTCACAGCAAGGAGGAACTAGAGGTAGGAACCATTGTATTTGCCCTTATTTTGCACATCCTACTTTAATCTGGATTTTCTCAAAACATTTTCGTTTGGTTCTTTATGGACAAATCGGACTGAATGGTTTACAGTGTTAATCTTTGCCTCTTCAGGAACTTTGCTCCCAATTTCATGAAAAAATTGAAATGGGCGAAGATGAGCGGTACAATTTAGAGTTCAAACTTAACCAGGTTTTCACTGAGGTAAAACTCTTTTTACTTGACAGCCATAAGACTGTTTTACCTGTTCTGGTCCAATAAAACACTGTTCTGTCTGTTACTTACTAACCAATAGGTAAGGGACCTGAATATCAAAATGATTGACCTTAAAGGCAAGTTCAAAAAGCCAAAGCTGAAGAAAGTGCGCATGTCTGCTGATGCTATGCTCAAAGCTCTGTTGGGCTCCAAGCACACGGTCAACATGGACCTGAGGGCCAACCTGAAACAAGTCAAGAAGGAAGTGAAGGAAGAGGTATTTGTGAACTTTGCCAACAGTGTGGTCATTGACAGTCTGTTACCTACCTCTATGTTTCTGTCTTAACCTCGTCTCAACTCTGCATTTTCAGGACAAACAGTTGCGTGATGTGGGTGACTGGCGTAAGAATATTGAAGACAAGTCGGATATGGGTGGCAGGAAGAAAATGTTTGAGTCTGAGTCTTAGATTATTTTGTCTAATTGAGATGGCCGATTTTGGCCTTAACACAATCTACTCGACAGCTGCTTTTTGGAAATGTGTGCTCAACTGTCTCGAGCTTATACTGTATATGTAACTCAAGAAGTTACATGCAGCTGTAGTCCTGCTTTTGCAGTCCATTTGTAAGTCTTTCATGTGCTGTGGAACTTGCCACGTATTATTTTTTCTAATAAATGATCCTATTGAAAGTTAATGGTTGAGTCTGATGTTACAATCAACAATTTACACAAAATATTTAAGGTGGTATTTTTAGGATGCAGTAATTCAGAACTTGTAACATGTAAAGTGATGGATGTCCACACAGTGTAATTGCTTTCAACAGGAAACTATTACAATGTGTATGATACTTTTGTTTCACAGCTTTTTACTGAGCCTTGAAACTCAAAAAAATTTTATTGTAAAATATTGATGGACTTGAGGTGAGTTTCTGAACAGTATCTATTGTCCTTGTATTAAAAAATCATTATTGTCTTATTTAATGGATACTCACACAATCCTTAATTTCTTAACAGATACCTGTATGTACCTGATGAGCTAACAATTATGCAATTTCCTCAGGTAAGTGTGGAAAATATGTTCTCTGGCATTATGTTAGGGCATATTCATGTAGTAATGTCTTTGTACAGCATAGTTAGCACAGCACATGTGTAAGCCATCCTGCTTTTGACAGTGAGTAAAATAAATAAGTAATAAAACAAGCATACCAATCTTGAAAGGTTGGTTATTTATATGAAGTTAGAGGGGAGTCTGGGAGTTGTGGGTTAAGTTACAGACACTTGCTGAACCATGGGTATGAGAGGGACTCACGTTCCATAAGGAGAAATGCTGAGTTTTGCTGAGCCATCATAGAATGTCATTAAAACCCTCATTGCAAGTCAGTTGCTTGTGGCAGTTTCAAAAGCGAGCCCTACACTCGCTCTCTAATACAGAAGCTTACAGTAGGTCAGATCATAGATTGTGATTTCTAAACTTTTTACATGCTCTTGGTTTAGTATCAAAGGAAATTTGACTGGCTTCCCTGGCTTTATGGTTTGGATAAGTTCTGCGCGTTCTGCTTGGAACTCGGCAATTTTCCTGCACACGTGAGATCAGACCATGAATGTGGTTGTAGACCTCTCAAGCTTAAGCCTTGAGTAGAAGAAAGGTTTGCATTGCAAACTTGTGTGTGCTAAGTTGTGTGGTCCCCCATCTTTTATTCTTAAAAGGTGTAACAGCAAAATCAATTTTGGGAAAAGTACTAAAACAACGACTGTAATACGGAGTGTCACTTTATTGTTGCCCTGATGATTTTTCATAATGCAATCATTATGAAACAATTTTTTTTTCTTTCCTTCTTTTGAGCATATTCTGTCATCTATACGGTCTATGCATGTTTACAGGAATAATTGTTTCACAGTAGAGCCTTTATCATTTTGATATTTAAATTATATAACCTATAATAATGCTGTACTAATGTTCTATGTACTAAAGTATTCATATAAAGCATTAATACAGAAATATAAGCTTAATAAGACAGAAATTCATTGAACACACATGACAGAACATTCTGGCACTCATCGTTATCTGATGAGGTGATAGCTCGTGAGGACATTGCTTGCTGCTTGATACATGAACTGTTGATATGACAAAACTGACAAATCTGAAACTACACCACCATGAGCAATTCATCTGAAATCTGTCCCCCATAGTTTCCTTTCATATTGATGGACATAAATTGTACTTGATTGGAATATCTTCAATCATAGAAATACTTTCTTAGATGCATACATAGACAATTAATCCTGAAATGTCTGTGGGCAAAGTTCAAAATATTGGTCTGTACACTTTGATAAACTTTGCTGTAAGTTTTTTTCTGCCCTGTGAAATCCTAGCACATTGTTATTTGTTTTATTTGAAGAGTTTTTTTTTATCAAAACAGTAATTTCTGTATTCTTAAAACAGCAAATAAATTAACCTATATTTAAATAGTTGAACATCCTCAACTCGATTTGATCAGATATTTGCAGACATGTGCCCTGCATAACAGGAGCAATGGTGTGAACTGCTGTTATTGGGAGAAAACAGAACTAACTGACTAATAGGACAGACCTGGCACAGCTATCAAACACCTTGTGTTGCTCACACAGAGTAACTAAAATAAAATACATGTTAATTTTCTACTTTTTTGAACTGTTGAAACCTTGCAATTACATAGCAAATACTCATACTGTATATACAGATATACTTTTATTTGCAAATATACTGTATATGCAACCTAAAATATGCTGTGATTTAATAGGTTGGCTTTCTTGGTATTAAGTTAAATCATGAAAAGGAACAAAAGGTATACATTCAAACAGTTAACTACCCTACGCATACCCCCTTTTTAAAGTATGCCTTGATTACCCATTATACAATGCATGTGGTATATATACCGATTTTTACAATTTCCAGTGTAATGTAAGTAGTTGTACTTTATTCCGTCAGAACGTTCTATAATACATGACTTAACTGGTCTCCTTCTAGTAGGATTTAGTAGCACATACCAAGGTGTTGGGTTATAAATGACATCCTGGTGACAAGCATATCATATAAGAGCAATCCAGACAAGACAGCTGTCTCTTTCACTAAATGACGTCCACGTTTAGAAATTAGCTCATTTTCTTGAAGCTTTTGTTTAATGGATAAGCACCTATAGCATCTAAAAAGTTGTAAAAGATTTGTTTGGCAAGAATGTGGAAAATGATTATAAACCATGGTTGTGATGAGCATATATATAAGTGCCCAAATATGATTCTGTTTCCATTCCTCCCAACTGTAGGTGTCTGACACTAATAAGAAGTCAAGATGTCTGAGTAAGTATAAAGGCATCAGACGTTCCGTGCAAAATAACAAAAGCCGAACTCTTATTGATTCATATATCATATGATATAATATTGTTTATTTATCAATCTATAGGAAAAAGATGTCATCGAGTCGCAAGCATCATCTGAAGGTATGTGTTGTAAATTGTACAGAAGTAGGCTTGTGTTGGGTTGGACTATGTATTAAATGAAAGACCATACGCCACAATTACTTATAATGTGGTGTTTTTCAGAGCTTGATGCTAGCAATAGCAAAGGATTTGTTGGAGGTAGAAGTTGTGGAGGCAGAGGGAGAAAGAGTCAGGTACATGGAGGAAAACTGCCCCCCTCTGGACCTGCCTGGCTCAATGCAAGAACTTCAGGTACGTAAGGAAAAACAAATTAAACGTATCGACAGTTTAGTTTATTCTAGTAAAGGACATTTTCAACCTACAGATTAGAAAATACTTTGCTGGATCAAATCTAGCAGGAAAGAGCAATACCAACTGCATCCTATTTTGTCATACACAGGAGGAATGCAAGATTTGTAATTTGAATTTCCTTCAGAGTTTTCTCCCTGAGACCAAGTTGGCTTTTTCAGTTTCATCCAATGCCACCCTATAATAAAATAAATGAACTTTTGAAACAGAATTTCTTTAAAGCATAACATATGCATTAACATGTAAGGAAACCAATATGATGCATTGTTCATCAAATAGGCTTTTCATATCACAATTAAATAGACCAGTCAATTGGGAAATCTGAGCATTTGATGCAGGCTTCTTCTTTTTTACTTTTTCTTTTTTTTATTGTAGCATACTCAAATGGATACAACTTTTCCCTACTTTTCCACAGGAACTGTGCAAAACAATGCATTCGCACTTTGATAAGATTGATGAGGACAGATATGACCTGGCAAGCAAAGTGGGGAAGTGTGACAAAGAGGTTTGTAATACGTCTACTTTAAACTACTGGCAAACATTCTTTGTCTAAAGTATTTTTGTTTACCTCAATCCTGAAGGAGCGGTGTTCTTTCAGTTACATTTTCTTGTCATTTTATACCATCAGATTGAGGACCTTAAGATCAAAGTGCAAGACCTGAAGGGAAAGTTCAAGAAGCCTGCTCTGAAGAAAGTGCGTATGTCTGCTGACGCTATGCTCGGTGCTCTGCTGGGCTCCAAACACAAGGTGTCCATGGACCTGAGGGCCAACCTGAAACAAGTCAAAAAGGAGGTTAAAGAGGAGGTTTGTTCCTTTTTCATTCCATTTGATGCCATCTTTAACCCAGTGTTTGACAGTCTCATACTGTTGTTTATTATTAACTCTGCAGTTAGATGGTATGGTAGAGTTACGTTATTCTTTCTTTTAATAGCCCTTAGAGAGTGTCAAAGTTGTTTTACAGTATTTCTGTATTTGCGCTGTACTCTGTTTTGCCTCTACATCTACATCTACAAACTAAACCCCAAAACAGTTTTCACTGATTCTGTAAGTTATACATTGGAAGTTCAGGTCAACTTACTTTATAAGGTGGCAGTACAATAAAAACATATCCAGAAGTAAATAGCTTCAAATGATATACAGTAACATTTGTTTCATTTGTTTGAAGCAATGTTGCTGTAAAACTAGCAATGTTTTGTCATGGACTTATCCTGGAGGTCAACCCCTTGCACATGAATTCTTTCTTACTCACTTTTATCTTGAAGGACAAAGAAGCAGTAGGTGATTGGCGTAAGAACATTGAGGATAAGGCTGACAGGAAGAAGATGTTTGAGACATCTTAAAGACTGAAATCCCAGCAATCTCTATGCTTACTACCTTTCTGCATCTTCATAAAATACCTATGCTAGATATAATCAACTAATGTTATCCAGTATGTTAGATGATAAGTATTATGTGCTAGTGTGCTTGATTCAAATATGGCTTTGTCTCGCTATGTTGCTGTTGCTCCTGTTTTCTTATCATTAACATCTACCTAAGACTTTTTCCATTGCCACATAACATATTTTATTTGAAAAACATCTAAATACATGCCAAATAAACACCTGGAAATAAATGATTTCAGCTTTTTTTATGTATTATTATATTACTATGAATTACTTTGCTCGCTGGCACCATTCTTGCAAAAGGGTTTATTTCATAATCAGCATGACAGCATAATATTGTGCTATATTCGTGTGCTTTCCAAGTTTACAAAGCGGATATCACAAAGAAGAGCACACATAAACGGTTTGTGTGTCTGTGTGTGTATGTGTGTATGCGTCTGTGTGTGTGTGTGTGTGTGTTTACATTTTTCACGTGTCTTACGTTACTCAAACATGAACTGAAATGAGTAAAACATCTTCTCTCACAAGTAAGTCCTTTACGATAAACTTGTCCAGCTTGCATATTTTTGTTTGTTTTGGCTGCTCCTGCATAGGGCATATGCTTCCATTTCAAAACACTGTTATTATAGTGTTATCTATTATTCCACAGGTTGGTGCTGCACATCCATTAGACAGTGGAGGACAAGGTTTAAGACGCCCTCTATTGGTACACTATATCACTGACGGTAAGAGAGAAAGATGGGAAGAAAGACAAATTCTCATTTACAGTATTGTACTTTCTTACATGGGTGTGTGTGTGGTACACTTATACGTTCTCACTACCCTCTGAAATATTATGAGATGTGCAGATTATGTGCTCACACATAACATAGATGTGAGACGGGGGCCTGTCTGTATGTGCATGAATACATCCTTCACATCAACGGTCCTTGTTTCTGAACTCCTCATCGGCTTACCCAACAGACATATCATTGGGTATAGGCCGCGAGACTGAAGTGGCAATACCAAAAACTGGTTCTGTAGACAATTAACTATATTTAATGGTTCTACGTCAACCAAAAAATTAACAAATCTCCCTATTTTGTTGTAATTTGACTATAAAACCCAGTTCAAACTTCAGGTTCCGGTGACTCTTTCCCAACTCCATGCGCATGTGTTTTGGCGCTGTGATGACAGCTTAGACTTCCTTCTGGCAAGCTTTCCCCAAAAGCTACTTGGCATGGAGTTAGTATCTAATTTTAGCTTGAAAGACTTCGTGACCCCTCGTACTCCTCCAACTGTGATCTTTGGAAGATATGTGTTGCCTGACAAACCATATCCTTCTCACTGTGCTGAGAAAATGTGTGCCTACCGGGCAGGTTCCTTACCGTAAAATGTCCTTGTCGTTGTCCTAAGAATGGAGATGTGTATTTTCAGGTGTTCACTAATTAGATTTTATTACTTGATTTATGAAAATTTGATTTTTGTCAAATGTATTTTGTGTGTTCTTTGATGTTGTCCGTGTTGACATGATCTTCCCAGTATTGATTGAAGGCTGCGCTGGTATGGCTCATATTTATATTGAAGGGAAAAATAAAGACATGGATATGCACTTCAGAGTCTCTAAAGATTCAGGTAAACAATCAAAATAGTTAAATATGAGAATAAAATTTACAGTAGAGTAGAGGGAGAGAAGAAAAAACTTGTTTTTAGATGGGAACGTACATTTTTCAACCAACTTTTCATCAAATGTAAGCAACTTGCTTTTGAACTTGTGATGTAGCGCATTTGCATTTGCATTTTTTTGTCTAAGCAGGTTGCCAATAATCATTGTGACCAAGTGATGTTATAGCCAACTAATTATTACTAATACATTTTTATTGCTAATAATAATTAGTAATTCATTAGTATTATATTATAATATATACATTATTAATAATTACTACTAATAATTATCATCCATTACAACAATACTCATTATACATATAATTATTTTTGCATTCTTTTCTTTAACGATTTGACCACTGGCCATGCCCATTTTTTTACGTTTCAATATCACTATTTTTTTTCTTTTATTTTATTTACGATCATATCTACAGTACTGTGCAAAAGGTTTAAGCAGGTGGGAAGTCTTTAAAGTTAGAAAAAAAATTACAGAAAAATCTAAATGTTAATTGTTTATTTTTTTTATAATGCAAAGTGAGGGAAAAGCAAATCTGTATCAAATCAATATTTGGTATGACCACTCTTAGCCTTCAAAAGAGCGTCCCCTGCCTAAAACTTTTGCACAGTACTGTATATAGTTAAATTGCACTAATTGGTACATTACAAAATGTATTACTCAGAAAAAGGTTCTATGTTAAAAGTCTAAAAATCCTTTTCAATTAGTGAAGACAGTTTGTCTTCTGGCCTTCTATTTTGAATGTGACTTTTAAAACAGGATGCATCAAAGAGATCACTATCAGAGCAGAGAAAAGAGCAGTGGGAGGTATCTCTTTGAGCAGGATTCCCATCTCTGCTAAGAAGGCATGAGCTGGGCTGTTTGGGGGGTCGGGATTGGCAATCAAGGAGTAACTTAACCACTTCTTCATGCTTGTGGACAGTCTAGTGTTAGTCTATTTAAAGCCTGAAGATGGAGGGTGGGGATATCAAGAGAGGCAGAGTATTCCATCGTAAGCATTACCATAAAGAGTAGGATGGTGGGCAGACAACAAGCTGGTGCCAGCCTTATATATTCTACCTGAGGATCATTTGGTGAGTTAGTGGGCTGCTGTTCCTCTACTTTCACACTCCTGTGGTTCTACCCTGCTCATCCACTTTTTTCTCCTGGGTGAGGAATTGCATATACACAAATGGACTTGCTGTATCTGCCAATGCTTTGTGACACTGCTTCTTTGGTGTTGTGCATTGACTTAGCACCTACCAGTGTTCTGTAGGATGTTTCGTGGTTTTAGCTCATTAAAATCTGAACTTTAATTATGAAGAAAGAGAAGATGTGTTGCAACTACTCCAGCAAAACAGTGATATAATAGATTACCGCAGTGTTGACCTGGGATTTATGGGGTATTTTACATTTGATATGCTTCTTTGCTGGATGTCTTCAATATTCATGGCACTGTACCAGAAAGAAAAGCTTTTTTCTGATTTGCAGATTTTAAGGCTAGATTTACCTGAATTGTACATGATATTACTGCCTGCCTGTTCTAGATGCTTCAGCTGACCTTGCACAGTCCTGTCATCGACTTTGCTCACTTACAAATGTTTAACTTTGCAAAGAATAAAACTTTTTGTGCATATTGTGCACCGAAAGTCGGTGTGATCATATTAGAGTGTAATTATATATTTAGAAACGCAAGGTATACAATATAATAACAGAACAAAGACACTTTATTCATGATAATGATCTGAACGCTTTCATGATCTGTTAGTTTATTCCTTGGTAAAATGTAATATTAGTAAATCAAATATATAAATTTTGTTTTAGAATAGGTTAATAGACACCGTTTTGACATGCCATTTAGATAGTGGGAGAGCAATTTTAATACAAACTGCAGCTTTAATGATTGTGTTACTACAAATATAATTAGTTCAATTGCATATTACTGCTCACAAAGGGAATTTGAGTAACTGATAAAGGTATGCTAAGAATGTGTTGATGTATTTAGGCTCTAAATAAGTGAAACTGTATCTCCTAACTGCTCAGTCCTTTTTAGACGAAATAGCAACACGATAGCAACACCTGCAATCATATTTATATGCTTAGATCCACAGTTTGGAAATAAGATTGCCCCCTGCCGCCAATACTTCCACGATAAAATGTTGTGCCAGGACTTTTCGCTGGTTCATGTCTCAGTTAATATGAATAGCAGACGGCAGAGCAGTGCTGAGTGCACAGAATAGAAGTGAAATTCAGCATGGATTTAGAATGTAATACAATTTATTTTAGGCACTGTGTACATTTTCAAGTATTGTTTATTTATTGTGTCCTAATGTAAACATGTACAATAGAATCATCAAGTGTATGGTGTTTCAAAGTTCTTTTGTCTTTTTGTCTATTTTTTTATAGGGTGAGACAAAGAAACTTCCAAAATGTCTGAGTAAGTTTAACAATCCCATCCTTGCTTCACTTCACTTCAATTGTATATGACTTTATAATAATCATAGAAATAATAATACACTTTGTTTGGAGGTGCCTTTCTAGACACCCCAAGTCCCCAAGGATATAGAATAGAATATACAATTTAAATATAAAAAACATTTTTAAACAGTACACACGTATGAAAAAAAATAATAAAAGAAATGTCCATGTCATGTCCATTGTTAACATATTACTAATGTGGGTATTTCTTCAATTCATAGAAAAAAGATGAGCTCAAGCCGCAGGCATGCTCTCAAGGTAAATCTATTTCTGGTTGGTCCATTCACTGAGTGAATCTTTATACATCTCGTCCTGAAAACATGCAAACAGGTCTAATTAATTACATTAATGAATCTAATTAATCTAAAATGGTTCATTAATTCAAGTAACATAATGATATGTAATCACACACTTTTAAAAAATATTAACATGATGGTTAACTTATAATTTTGAGGTCACATACCAAATGAATGCCCCCATCTATTGACTTATGATCATTGGTTTGACAAATTTGAATAATGTCGCGATCTTCACCAGTGTGTGAAATACCTTTCATAACCTGATTTCTTCCTTGAAGATATCAGGTTTTAATTGTACTTTTGAACATAATACTTTCATTTGTAAAAAATGTTTAGTGATGAACTTTCAACTTTTGTTTGAGTTCTGTCAGTAAATTTAAAAGGGAAAACATATTTTTCCAAGCTCTTGTTTCAGCTGGGTAAATTTGCATTTCAATAGCAAAAAATCAGAAATCCGCAATTTGGCACTGTATTGTGTAATAATCATAATGACCTAAAGTAGTTTGGGGCCAGGTTGATGTTGATGTTTCAGGGCATGTAGATGCTCTAGTCAAACATCTGTTATGCAGGACCTCTCAACTGTGCGTTCAGCACACTCAAGCAATCCCATCTTACTAATATTCAATCTAACAGTTTGGAGCCCTGTTTTCAGCTGATACTAAAAACGAGGGATCTTGCAAAAAATTTCTATTTGGCTAATACTAATATAAAAGTCAAAGAATCAGACGGCCTAAATGAGTGTGATTGGATACATATAGATGAGTGCATTGCATTTCAAGGCCACAATTTTGCACATTTGCTTAGTCTTGCGCAGCAAATAGAGTGGTTACAAACTTTCACATCACACACACAAGCACACACTCACACAACACACACACACACACACACACATACACACACACACACACACACACACACAAACACACACACACACACACTGTAACCCATAGCATATCTGTGGTGTCTTGTGAAGTAAGTGCTTGGACAGCTGGCTGAACAACTGTTCTAACAGCCTGAAACCAATAGGCTTCTTATTTGAAAATGAGAAACAGTCATTTCCTCCTGTCCTTTTTTATGTTGTAAATTATTTTACATTTAATGGTATTGTTATAATGATCCTAGTATCATACTACCACTACTACAACTACTACTTGTATTACTACTACTACTACCATTAATACTGCATAATAATTATTATTATTATCATTATTTAATAAATAACGTAATGGTTTAGTAGTTGTAGTAGCAGTGTAGTAGTACTAGTATTGCTATAGGATTATTCTTTATAAAGGAAAGTATACAAAATCCAACACAGTTATTTGTGGTATTAGTGGCAGATACTACGCTTTATTACAAGCTACAGTTTATCTTATTTATTGAAACCAGGCCTGTGTTCAAGGTTATTTCAAAGGTCTAATCTAAGTCTAATCTACTCCAGGGCGACTGTCTTTATGTTGATGTGAAAAAGGCACATTGCTTTGAAATAATTTCCTATGTGAAAGAGCGGGCAAATGGCCTACATGAGCCACACACTGGCACTCCAGAGGGTGACAATATACTGCCTGTGCTGAGGGTCAGAAAGTGAAAATCTTGCGGCATCTCAATTTTGCCAGCAAGTTCTTTTATCCTTAGTACTTTGATAATATTTTGACATAAAGATCCATTTACAAAGATACCAAAGTTGCAATTGAAGACATTCTGACCCTTAAATATACCGTCAGAACCAAGTACAAGATTTAGCCAAAGGCTGTGAAGTCGCATCTGCACAGTATGTTCACAAAGCGAAGAAATTACCTAAGATATCCCGATATAATGTCTTGTGTGTCTCAATCAGCATGTTTTATTCATGTCATCCTCATTTGTTCCACAGAGCTTGATGCTTGCAATTGCCAAGAGCATGCTTGAGACTGAAGTAGTGGAGATTGCAGCAGCCAAAAAGGCCTACTTGAGTGAACAATGCCCAGCACCAAGCATGACTGGAAACTCACAGGAGCTTCAGGTACCTAAGCATACGACGGCGTAAGGTTTGCTCACCTCAATAGGATTTGTTGGGCATCATCTGAAAGGCATCAGTCATTTGTCATGACATGTCTGGTATAAAACCTCAGACCACTCACTAGCTGATAGGTAACTGTGGAAATCAAACAGTAGGGTATTCCATGATACGAGCATTAAACGTGTTATATGTAATGACAGCCCAGATAAAAAATAATCTTACATGGCATCCTAAGTGTAAGAAACAAACGAGCTCAATGACCAGCATGGAATAAACATACCTTTCATTCTTTTCATGCACCATTAGGAGGTTTGCAAGAAGCTGAATCAGGCTTGTGAGAGGATTGATGAGGAACGGTATGATATAGAGTCCAAAGTGAAGAAGGCTGATAAAGAGGTAAAATACATTCACTGTCTTTTTTATGTTATTGTTTTATTTGTAATATCATGAAAATGTTAATGTGCTGCTTGGAAAATGTCTTGGTCTTTACTGTACTTTCATCACTCTGTATAGATCGAGGACCTGAAGATCAAAGTTGTTGACCTGGTTGGCAAGTTCAAGAAGCCTGCTCTGAAGAAAGTGCGCATGTCTGCTGATGCTATGCTCAAAGCTCTGTTGGGCTCCAAGCACACGGTCAACTTGGACCTGAGGGCCAACCTGAAACAAGTCAAGAAGGAGAAGAAGGAAGAGGAGGTGAGATCTTTGAATCGTTTTACCAAATGCTGAATATGCACACTTCTTAGTAGGCATACAATGGCGAACATGGGCGAAAAGATTAGTGACGCGTTTAATTTGAGGCATATACTTGGCCCTTAACCTGATTTAGAATGCAGGTTGTGTTTTCCTTCATATTTTAGTACAAATGTACAGAGACATGATAATACATTGCAATGTGGTTGTCAAAAATATATCTAACCGAGATTCAGCACTAGGCTATGTTGTATATATATTATGAATGCCAAATGATAATTGATAGCATTCAATTAGCCATACACAAATATATAAAAAAAAACTTTTGCTTTTGACCAATTGAAAAAATGTACAACTGCTGTAACATTAGAGGCCCCTTTTGGGTGTATTTTATAAATGTACTTTATCTTAAGTCTTTTGGTCACACTTCTGACCTCTTTTCAATTTTGCGAATTTTGAAGTGTGCATTTACAGTATTGGGAAAGTTATGTCATGATAAATGGATGCACATTATATCCCTCAAATATGAAAATATTAGATGGGTGGTGTGCAGGAGCAAAATTCAGTCTGGATTAGAATATGTATAGAATATATATGTTTTTATTTTAGCTGTAAAATGTTTTGTTCGTTTTGAACATATGCCAAACCTATCTTCGATCGGTTCTCTCTAAACCTGTTTTCAAGAGCATTTTGAGAATGATTTCTTAAGAGCTGGGCTTTATATGCTATGCCATGTCTTTGTTTTCCAGGTTGTTGACGCTGGTGACTGGCGTAAGAACGTGGAGGACAAGGCTGACAGGAAGAAGATGTTTGAGTCCTAAAGATGTCTTTATGTATTCAGTTGGAATGGACTGCAGGAGCAAGATGTATTTAATCCATCTTCATCAGACAGGTCACCTCTATTTTTCTGAATTTTTCTACGCTTATCTTTAAGCATCCAACCAGAACCGAAAATAACGTTTTTCACCTTTGAATTTCTTTGAGTTGTGTGAAACTGCTGTACTGAAATAAAAACTGTAAAATATTTAAGAATTATTGACCTTTGCACATATATTTTATTTTTTATAATACGATTTTAAGGCCCCATTCTGCTACTTTTGTTCAAAGAGTGCTCCTTTGACAGACTTTCTGGTTAAAAAAATTACAATTTAAAATGTATTTTAACTTACTACACAGCGTTTATCTTGAGGTATTCTTCTCGAATACAATAACGCATTAAATTGTTTCTGTGAAAGGAGCTGTAGCGGTAGGGGCAATACCATTAATTTGTTATGCATTGCTAAAGTGTAGTATCTGACAAAAAAGGCAGGTGCGATGGAGACTTGTTTCCAAAGCAATGTCATAGTTCTCAGACTCAGAAGTCTTGAGCTGTAAACCGAATCTGCAATGACCTCTGGCCGAGGCAAAGCCATACTGTGCAATTTTTGGGATTTTACATCAAAATTCTTCTTAACATTTTGGTCATTTTATTTTATCTTTAATCGGTCTGGTACTCTTCAACTGCGGACGTTGTTAACAACTTCTCCTATATCATCAAATCTGAGAACCGAGACTTGATCTGTTATGTTACTGTAACGCAGTACAGAGCTGAAAGATAAAAGGGAATGTTTATTATTATAACTCATATTTAAACAAATGCAGTGTGTAATCTATATAAAAAAAGCTCCCTATTGACCACTGCAGTGGAGAATTGCATGCGAATCAAGCATTTATAAGATTACATTTCAGTGCATGTATGTCTAGTAGTTATAGTTTAATCAAAGTCCTGTTAAGACTTTTTATAATCTCACAGTGGGTGGAATGTTCCTGATAATTATAGTGAGACGGTAAATAGTGAGATTGCCTCACCACAAGATGTCAGCAGTGCAGTACCCTCTTTGTCTCTCTCTTTCTCTCTCTCTCTCTATCTCTCTCTCTCTCTCTCTC